>CM075961.1:128120568-128263068 GCA_038048745.1 Coluber constrictor foxii
AGGCTCTTAAAAGCATTTTTTCTACAACCTCTTTGGCCAAAGAAGTTGTAGAAAAAATGCTTTTAAAAGAAAAAAAAGCCTCTAACAATCAGGCAACTCAGCTGGGATCATCAGAGGCTTTTTTTCTTTTAAAAGTGTTTTTTTTACAACCTCTTCAGCCAAAGAGGTTGTAGAAAAAATGTTTTTAAAATAAAAAAAGCCTCTGATGATCAGACAACTCAGCTAGGCTTTTAAAAGCATTTTTTCTACAACCTCTTTGGCTGAAGAGGTTGTAGAAAAATGCTTTTAAAAGGCTCTGACAATCCCAGCTGAGTTGCCTGATCATCAGAGGCTTTTAGAAACATTTTTTTAACAACCTTTTCAGCTGAAGAAGTTGTAGAAAAAATGGTTTTAAAAGTATTAAAAAAAAAAGGTTGGCCATGCCCACTCAGTTACATCGCCCCCCACACCAAGCCACGCCCACAGAACAAGTAGTAACAAATTTTACATTTCACCACTGCCCTATATATATATATGTATCTTCTCTAACCAATGATAAAATTGCCCCTATACCTTAAAGTATTCCGATTCCTCTCTTTCTTTAATTGTCAAAGTCAATCTATTCATTCCTGCACAATCCAATATTTTCTTAATTACTTCTCCCTCTGTAGGGATTTCTCTGCTTTTCATCTTTGCGCAAATACTATCCTCGCTGTAGTTATAACATGTATAATCAAATATGTATTTTCTTTATTAAATTTCTCTGGTAAGATACCAATAGGAACAGGTTTTAAATCCATATGTTGTTGTATCATTTCTTCTAACCATGTTTTAATTTTAATCCAATAATTTCTCACTTCTGGACACGTCCACCACATATGGTAATAGGATTCTGGTGTCTGATGGCATTGCCAACATTTAGCTGATTTATCTTTAAACATTTTTGCCAATTTTTCAGGTAGCATGTGCCATCTGTAAAACATTTTGTATTGATTCTCCTTATATACTGTGGACATTGTTAATTTATAATTCCTTTCCCATAGCTGCTGCCATTTATCTAACTCAATTGAATATCCAAAACTTTTTGCCCAAGCTATCATTATTTCTTTTACCTGTTCTTCTTCTAATTTAATACTAAGTAGGTGATTATATATTTTTTAAATTATTTTTTCATCTGTTCCTGTGAGTATCTTATCCAGCTCTGTCATTTCTAAATAAAAACCATATAGTTTAGCATCTTTTTCATATCTTGTTTGTATTTCATATGAGTATACCAGTCCATCTCAATCCCTTGTTCTTCTATTTCTTGTTTCCCTTTCAGTTCCCCCTTATCTGTTAATATATCCTTGTATCTAAGAATATTTCTAATATTAATAATATTTGGATGTATTAACACTTCCATTGTTGATAACCATGTTGGTATTTTCAAATAATATTTATCTCTAAACTTCTCCCACACTAGTAATAATGCATTTCTTACATAGTGACTTTGAAAAAAAGAATGCATCTTGCTTCTGCCAGAATTCACCTTAATGGTGAAGGATACTAAGATTTCCCTCATAACTAAATTTTAAGTAAAGATTTAAAGTAGAATTAAAAATCCTTATTATGAAGGAGTATGATTAGTCTTAATAATAGAGGAGCTATTATAATATATAACATGGAAGACTTGGGGATGAAGAAACATTCATAATTTTCCATCGTCCTAAACATTTCTAAGGAGGAAAAAAGTAGGGTTTTTTTTTTAAAAAATCCCTGCTTTTTTATTTTTATAACTCAAGGTTGGCTAATACTCCATTTTTATCCTATTTTCACCATAATAACAACCCTGGGCTGAAGGAGAGTGACTGGCCCCAAATCACCCAGCTGGCTTTCATGTAATTATTTTCGTATTTCAACAGAAGCATAGTGATGGTTTTAAACACTTCCTTTAAACCCCAGCAATCTGTTTTATGATATGAATTACAACTTGTAATTTAACATTCAAGCCTGAATTTATGAACTGACAGATGATTTATCTTATTTTAATTTTAAGAACCTTTTTGACCAGTATATTTTTGCCTATAATTGCAATTTGCATTATAATACTATAGAACCATGATGGCGAACCTATGGCAAGCATGCCTGAGGCGGCATGCGAAGCCATGTCAGCTGGCACACACAGCGTCACCTGTTCCTCTTCTCGGTTTCTGGCGCACATGCATGTGCAATAATCAGCTGGTCTTTGTGCATACAGCAGTGCTGAAAACTTGAAGAGCTGGTCTTCAGTTTTCCTGCTTGATCATGCAAGCCGGCCAGCTGATCGTCACACATGTATGCGTGTCAGAAACCCAGTAAACTAGCTGGCATATGCGCTAGAAACTGGAAGATCATTTTTGGGTGCACACATGCACCTTGGGCAGCTCCTCTTCCGGGATAGCAAAAGGTTAGCTATCACTAGTTAGAGGAAGAGGAAGAGGAAGAGGAAGAAGAAGAAGAAGAAGAAGAAGAAGAAGAAGAAGAAGAAGAAGAAGAAGAAGAAGAAGAAGAAGAAGAAGAAGAAGAAGAAGAAGAAGAAGAAGAAGAAGAAAAAATACGGTTGGAAAGAATGAATAATGGACAGACTATGAGTTTGAGTACTCTTGGTTAATCATTTTGTTTTTATTACATAAGAATGCAAGTTTTATTGTATTACATTGTATTACAATGGATAATATATTGTAATAGGTAATTATTTTAATTAAGAATTTATGAATGGTATTTATTCTACTGGATAAGTAATTTCATGAAACCTAGAGTTAGACAAAGTAAGTGTAATATTATTTAGGGACAATTTTATTATGCATTAATGCTCATATTTTCCAATAATTTAATAAAATTGGAGAGGTTTTGTTCATACATATTACATCTATAAAAGATTTAAGTAATTCTATGCATTATCATACTAAATTATGATGGAAAGAAAAGTAGATTTGTCTTTGTACTCATGCTTTCAGTAGACTAATTTTAAAAATGTATTTTGTATGTTTTGGTACCATTTGGTAGAACTAAAAACCAGTTTGGAAAAACTTGGAATTCTTTCCAACCTGTTTACCAGCAATATCTTTTATTTGTTTCTTTGTTGTTTTAGATTTTTATAATCTTTATTATTTTGTAACTAACTCAAGGCAATGAACGTATATAATATTCTTCTTCCTCTTTTCCCAACAACTCTGTGAGGTGAGTTTGTCTGAGTCAAGGTAACTGGCCCAAACTGTCTACCAGACAGCTTTTATGCCTAAGGCAGCACTAGAACTCACATATGCCTATTTCTATAGGAAGTCTTCTGTATATTCTACTTCTAAAGAAGTTTTATATGCTTGTATAGCTGCATTTTCTCAAATGGGAGTAATCAGGCTGTGTGCATATATGTTGCTTGTATGTGTGTCTAGTCAGGGTAGGTGGTTATGTATGCCTTTGGGCATATCTTTCAGCACTCATCTCAGGTTCGATCTGGTCCAGGTGTGCACTGAGAACAACGGCATGGTTGATACTATTATGCTCTAATCAGCAGCATTCCAAATATCTATCACTTCCATATTACTTGGCAATTTTTTTTTCTAGATTGTTCTTCCTTAGAACCATTGTTGGCTTTTCTGATCACACTAAATGTGTTTTATATTCAGAGGTCTTGCTGATTGAAAGCATTCCAGCCCTATACAGAATTTCTTTCTAACATTCCTTTGTTTTAAAATAAAATTCGGAAAATGAAAGAATGGTATTTTATTAATGCTATATTTATACTTAAGTAAATTTAAAATTTATATAATATTCTATGTTCAGTTATCTGAAAGAAAGATCCATTAAGCTTAAAACTTCTGAGAAAATATTTGCAGGATTTTGTTATTAGACAAAAATATTTTTCTGAAAGGCTTTAATTGATTAAATTAATAAATTTAATAAAAATATTTTGTTTTATTATCCTAATAACAAAATCCTGCATATATATTCTCAGAAGTTTTATGCTCAATGGAGCATAGAATATTGTATAAATTTTAAATTTATATTAAGTGTAAATATAGCATTAATAGCATACTATTTTTTCATTTCCCAAATTTTATTTTAAATGAAACAAAATTTTGGGATAAATATTAATCAAAATTGATATGTTATCTATCTTGAATGAAAAGCAGCTTTTGGAGTCCATATGAGATTTTTAATAATCCAATGACTTGATTATAAGTACATATTTGTTTAAACAAGGTTAGTTATTATTTTAATGCTAATGTAAAAATATTCATATTTTGCAATGTGAAGAATCTGAGTAGGAATAGGGCTTGTTAAAACTGTTCTTTGTGTATTTGACCTTCCCAGTTCAGTTATGTGCATTCTTTGCAGTTAAATTTAAGATATGTCCATAACAAAACTCTCTTGTATTTCAAGGTTTGCAAATGCATTCCTTTTGTTCAATGTATAAATCTCAGAGAAATGAAATTAAGCTGATGTTTTATTATTTGAGAAAACACAGTTAGTCATTCAGATGTATATATGTATATCAGTCAATGTACTGTATTGGGGGGTGAGGGTGGGGTTCAGCCTCTCCTTTTCACATCCCATAAAGCTATCCTTTGTAAATCAAGATATTTTCTCCAGGTTGATGAGATGAAAGGTGTTGAGTGGAAGTATTCTATTAAAAGATAAGAAAACAAGAAGAAATTGCTGAGGATGGCAAGACAGATAGATCTATTTTGACATGGAGCAAAAACTACACATTGCTGGATTGCTTGCAAACTCCATGATACCTTTGGACTATACTCAGGCCCAAACGCTAGTGCTTCAAAGATTGAGTGACATTGAATATCAGTTTGAAGACAGCTCTCTCAGATCTCTAGAATCGCCTACATTCAGGTTCCTGGAACCTAGCAAATCTTTTGTAAACTTCCTATTAATTGAGAAATGATTTTTCAAGACTAGGCACCAGATGTTTCCTTCAGTCCTTTTATTTAGCAAGTAGTTCAAAATCCTGACATCCCAGATCTGTAGCCTTGCGATTCTAGGGAAATTGAAGTAACACATCCTTCTACAAGCATCATCGAAGTAACAGTATAAGTCCCTTCTTTCTATAAGTGCCAGGAAGAATGGACAATTTCTATAACTTACATTATAAATTTACCTCTATTCAGATTCAAATTCAAATCCTGATATCACTCACAGTTTATTTATCATTGCAATAGTTAAAACTAGATGACATTTAACATCAGACTAAATCTGATATCTCAAAATCCTTGAACCATTTTATTTTTCTTACCCTTCTCTTACTTTCTCTCCTCCTCTTACAGAGCTCTAAATTATATCATAATAAATGTGTAGTAACCAAGTAAATAGAATCAGTTATATTCAAAGTATTCCAGATAGAACGTTATTATTTTAGAGTGTATATATGTTATATATTTTATTTATCTAAATGTTTTAATATATCAGCATTTAAATAGTTAACTAAATGGTTATTTGGTAATATACCTTTGTATTTACTTACAGTAATATTACTGTAATATACAGATATGTTACAGTACCATACTTTTGTACTTACTTAGCAGTTAATTCTTGCAATTTCCACTGGCTTATGAAGTCTGGTATTCCAGCTCTAAACAACTTTTCTTCCTCTTTTTTCTCTCTTTTGAATAAATTTTACCCTTAACTATATTCCACTTCCCTTTTCATCCTGTAAAATTGTTGCTGAATTGTACCTACATCTGGTCATTGTACATAATAAAAAAACTGATTTGATTTGAAACCAAATAGACATGCAATGCAATGGGAGAGCCTATTCTATGACAAACTTTAATCATTTTTGAAATGCCTAAACAAAGCTTCTCTGTTTTATTTGTCCTTCTATGTTCATCTACTCCTCCCTCAAATCTTCATACAATTTTGTTCCTATATTTTCCCGCAATGCAGCTACCCTCTCTTCTTCCCCTTTCCCATTCCATTACCATTTCTATTTCTTCACTATTGTTTTGCTGTTTCTCCAGATAGGATAGAAAAGAATGTTATATGAATGTATTTTATGTATGAAAGAGTGGGCTGTGTATATAAAAATATACCTGCTGCAACCAGATACAGGATAAATTAATTTTATAAATAGGACATAACAATAACAAGCAGTTATTTTTAATCGGTGGTTATTAGACCACATTAATATTAAACTTTTTTTTTGTTCTTAATTTGGCTTTCTTTGAAGTATAGCTTCTATTATATTAGTAGGGATACATATAACATACATGCAACTAAATAAATATGTTATAATGACACCTTTATTGGGAATACCAGGATAAGTTTCAGCTGATCCTATGGGGAAGATATATATGATACATTATTTTTGTCTGCAGTATGTGTATGCTCTTCGGAGGTTGATCTTAAATTGTTTTCCTTTGAGGTAGATGCAGTTCTTGTGTTAAGTTGAATATAAACCGTTAAAGCTTTGGGTGCAATTTTTAAAGATCTCAAGAGTTATTTGAGATGTAATAATTTCTGGCATTTCTATAACACTTTCAAGTACCTCAGATATTTCACATATAATGTATCTAATTATATCCTTGTATCAAAATCAGAAAAGGGACATTTTTTCACGTATCAAAGAATGGATATATGAAGGTCATTATCTGCCTATGACCAACATTCATGGGAAGCTCAGTTTCAAATTGGATAGTTGCTGATTAATACTGTTGACATTACAGTTTATAAAATATTACTCTGTTCTTAATGTACCTAAAAGTATTAGCTATACTTGAAAACATGCACCAGCTAAATTGCAAAAAAATAGAAATAGATATATAATACTGAAATATAAGCAAGATGCTGGGGATATTTTGATGGGGAAAATATTTAAAACATTTCATTTTTCCAATCAAGGCTGAGGATGGACAGTTGCAGTTTTCTTTACTCAACAAAGGCACAGAGGTTTAAATCTGCAAATTCAGTAATTTTTGCTGGTTTTGCAACATTTTTGTATATTTGTAGTTGTAATCAGGAAAGAGCAAGTGGAACAAATGCTGCAAATGTATGCAAATGAGAGAGAAAGAAAGATTGTGCAAATAAAATGGTATCTAATATAAGGGAATAGATAATTTAGGCAAACAATAGCTCAAATTTAGATAATTGGAATACAGCAAAAACTAGAAATCTCAAGTTTGACTTGTTTTTTTTTAAATCTTACTGGAACAAAAACACAAAGTTGGAATAAAGCTAATTATGAGTTTTAGAAATATATTTTATATGACTGTTTTAAATAAACTGACACATTTTTTCTTCCATTCAATCAAGTCTGATTCTTGGGAGGCTTTCACTGTCTCCTTTCTAGGACTGAGTGAAGGTAACTGGCCCAAGGTCCTCCAGCTGGCTTTGTGTCTTTGAGGTGGGACTAGAAGTCAGTTTCTTGATTTCTAACCTGATGTCTTAACTACTACACCAAACTGACTCTCTACCCAATATTATTCTATATTATTATTCTATATTATTATTATTCATTTCTACATATTGTTTATAGCATCTGATATACAGATCATACTATAAGGTCACACTTGCCCAAATATTGGTGAACCTAACATTTATGTTACAGTACCCTGCAACAGTTGTAAATGTGCATAAGTGCCTGAATTGTGACTGCATTGTGACTGCAGGGCTGGTAAGAGGGTTCTAATTTTGAGAACAGGTCGTAAATTACTTTTCTGAGGCTGTTGTAAGTTTTAACCATTAATAAACAGTGATCGTAAGTTGTTATCATATTTGCTTAATTCCTGATGAGTTCACAGATCCATCTGTGGCAGGCAAGACCTTTCCTGTCTGCTCATACAGATTGACAGCATATTTAAATGATCTTTTTAAAAAGACATCTTTTTCAATAAGTTGGGGTAGACTGTTTTATTTAGGTATCTATTAAACTTGCTTCCTGTGTCCCAATTATCTGTAGTAAAATACATTCAGAATATCAGCTTTTTTTCTTATTGCCCATATCTTGGATTCTTCTTCTATGGATTTATTGAATCCATATCTTGGATTCTTCATTTGTAGAAGCAGTAAAGGAACAATATGATATTGCAGTTATTTTAATCAAGCCAAAAATTATCCTCTTTCAAGAGAAATGGTCATTTACCTAACAAAGAGTAGCACTGGGCCAATTCTTGGGAGACTCATAGTTATATTGCTAAAGCCAGGTACTCTATTGAGTAGGGCCAGCCACAGTCATCAATGCGCTGAATAGAAGCAGCTCCTTGTTTGAAGATGCTGTAACAGAACTGATTGAACAAAAAAAAATTGTTGTTAAAATTTCATCCAGAAATGGAGCTACAATGTGATAGTATTGTAGTGACTATTTTAGCCACATTCTGATAATCCTTTTTATACATATACTAGAAAGGTCACTATTATGTTTCAGAACTCTCCCTTTATAAGAACAAACTTTATCTGGATGGCCATAGACATATATTGTTTATGGGAATACTCAGCAAGTTAGTCAATATGGAGAGTCTTTCTTGGAATGTAGGTTTTTCTCTGAAAAAAATGTATGCCTCTATAGCACACACATATGATTTGCAGTATAATTGTGATCATATCTACTCAACAATAAATTTTACTGAGTTCAGTGCAACTCCTAATTTAGTGCATGTAGTTGAGATGGGACATATGTGCCATCTTTATATTAGAGATATAAAGTGAATTCCAACTAGCAGAATCTCTCACTGATCATTAACTTAGTTAACTTTGATTGCCTAGAAACATTTAGAGGGCAAGAAATCCATAATATAAGAGGTGGAGATTCAGGATAATACATCTAATATATCTCAAAATTATCTGTTAGGCCTCAGCAGATAATTTGATGAAACACTTTGGACATGCAGAGACATGTAGAGTATTTTCCAAGGTCTGCATGATGGACTTTCTGATATTTGGGCTTTGGGAGAGGGTTAAGAACTGTTAATGCCAGAGATCCAGGGGGCTGCTTTGAATGTATTGCACATCCTAGTTATATAGAGGGAAAGTTTACAGTTAAATATTGAAAGCAGAAATGTTTATATTCTTTTTAACTAGCATGTATTCTTTCATTATAAAGAAGTCTATAGTAATGAAGATTGTTTTAAGAACTCTGTAATATTTAAAGAGGTTAATATGAGAGATAAAGAGAGAGAGAAAAATCAAGGCAAACATTTTATTTCTGGTCATGAGGAAGGTGGTTCCGATTAAATTACAAGTTTATTAGAATGAGATATAAGACAGTGCATCTTTTTTTGCCCTCAGCTTTAATGCCTTTAATCAAATAATGACCTTCTGGAAATAGTTAATTTTAAGCATTTGGAAAGATCAATACCACTTTGCCACCAAAAAATGCCCCCGATGATGTGAAATTTCATGTATTTAAAGTACCCTTTTAACCTAGTAAATAATTTAAAATGCTTTCAGTAATCTTTTGCCACCATTATGTATCTCATTGTTCAAAGTATGACTCTCAAAGTATGACCAATCTTTTGATCTTGCAGATTGGAGTCCAAAGCAAGTTCAATGAGTTTGCTTTCCTTATATATTTATGCAGTCCTCTAGAAGATTTATTAGAGAAGAAAGTGTGTGTGTGTGTGTGTGTAGATAGATAGATAGATAGATAGATAGATAGATAGATAGATAGATAGATAGATAGATAGATAGATAGATAGATAGATAGATAGATAGAAAGAAAGATAACAGGCAGACAGACAGAAAACAGACAAACAAATGTATAGGGTTTTAACAATTTTTAACCTATTTCTCCTTTTGGTGTAAAGGTGAAAAATTAGGTGAATAATTATTTTTGAAGTCCATTTTATCCAGTTTGTAGAACACTGGTATGAAATTATGTTGAGTGTCATCAGTTTTCTAAATGGGAAAAATTACCCTCTATTAGCATGTTTGTGGGCAGATTAAAAACAGTCTTCATTAGCATAAGGAACACTTACTGATTCTTTATGAAACTAGAAAATTATTTGCTGAATGATAAATTGCTAGCTTTACAGTTAGTTGTTGTTGACAATGAGCTCATTCAAAATGCGTATTGCAGTTTAGCCTACAAGACTGAATTCCTTTTTACTCAGAACTACTGCTTAATGGATTATGTACTTAAACCCTGTTCATACTACATATGAAATGTAATTCATGCTTTTCATGAAAATATTTGTATCAAATATCATGCATATTTAGAGTGATTTCTTTTAATACTCTGTGTTTTTGTGATACGCTACACTACAGAGATACAACAAAATGCATTCACATATAATTTTAGAAAAGAAAAAAAAATCCCATAATACTAAGATTAAGAAGCATGAGTTAGTCTTTTGAATTTAATGGAAAATCTTATTGCATCATTTTAAAAAAATTAAAATAGAACTGGGTACCCAAACAAAAGAGCAGTACTATGTTTGTTGCTAAACGTTTTAAGCATATGTAATGAAAGTATTTGCATTCTAAAGTATTAAGGATTAATTTTACTAGAAAGTTCATAGGTATAGTGATATCCCATTGCAGCTATGGTTAGCTTGAAGATCTACTCCCTTGTCTTGTCTGTCCAAATATCTTTATCCCTGGTTTCAATGGCTTAGGGGTTATATTCTATGAATAATAATACACGTTACAATAAAAATTAAAACCAAAAGCTTTATTCATGTTTATTTGGACAGCATTATTCATTCTTACTACTTTATAAATCACATTTTGAAGGGGTTATTTTGAATGGCAAGCAATAAAATAATTTACCAAAGTTTTTTGAAATCAAAAATTTAAAGCTGTTACAATAACAAGATACGAAAGGTTACAAATAACACTACTCTTTTATTTTTCAATTTTTTTTAACATCCGATATAATTTCCACTGAATTGTTTGGCAATTGATTTTCTGTTTTAAAATTTTATGTTTCTTTAATAGCATTCTTAATGTGTGTGTGGGGGGGGGGACTTACTGTAGTTGCCTCCCTTTCATTTTTTGCTAACTGTAGTAAGACTTACATATGTCACTCAGCTACTATAAAAGTGCATAGCAGTTTTTCCTTTGTGGCAGATGGATTTTAAACTTGACTTCTCAATAAATGTAGGTTTACAATACATAACTTTACAGGATTTGTGTTGTATATAACAGGTTTGAACACATTATCTCAGAATTCATCTGCATGGCATTTTCAGCTTATCCCAGGCCCCATGCCAGTATCTTAAGTAATAGGGAGAGAGTATAGTGATTGATAGCAGCTAAAGGCGTGATTTTGAATAGAAACAAAGGCTTTAGAACAGAAGGTGTCAAATTAAACTTTGTCAGTTTGAAAAGTAGTAACATCCTGAAAGTTCATCTACATATTTACATGTGACTAATGTTTATATTTTGCTTTGGTTTGCTCCTTTATATGCAGTGCAATGCTGCGTGGCAGAGTTGCTGCACAACAGCGAAGGGTGTTCCTACTGTTGTTTTAGGATGTATTTTTTCCAAGTACGTACAAGTCCTAAGGGCAGTCTTCCATATGTGTTTTTATATACCAATATAGAAGGGTTTTTAATGAATACGTAATTTTTATGGTGAAACCCCCCCACATACATTTCAGCCATTATTCTGGATTAAACTAGCCACTCTTAATAGTAATGCATTCATTCTAGCATAATTCCAGTTGTGTAGGCCATACCTTTTAGTTCTGATTTTACCCAAATGAACGTGCTCCCAGTGAGAGATACCTGAAGCATGATGCATTTCTCATAATGTTACGAATATTACAAGTTACGTATCTGCATTTTCATTAGTATTGTTTGTTGAGTTTGAATTCTAATATAAATAAAATAAAAATAAAATATGCAAATTACAGCTTGATAAGATTTTTTTTTATAAAGCCCTCTCCCACTAGCAACAAGGATAAGGATGGGATGAGTTTCTTAGAAGTAATAAAATAAATATGCTAAATAATTATGGAATTAGCATATTTGGGGAAAACATTACAAATACATTGTTTTAGATTTAAGATGCAGAAATTCTATATCGCCTCATTAAAAATATCATTTTTAAAAGTTTAAATATTATTTTAAAATATAAGCAATTTAGGGATAATTTAGTTTTTATAATGAAAAAGAGATTTTGTGTTTTAAGTTTGGGTTTATATATTGACAAAAAGCATTACATTTTAATCTTTTAAAATTACTAGACCACCCTAGAAAAGCTAATCAGACTGTATTTAAACGTGCAATTTATCACACTATTTGAGGCAGTAAGGAATTGGAAGTATTATTACAGGGCAAAGGTTAATAGCCAAATACTGGAAATGTTTTATCAGACATAAGTAATTAATAAGGATATGTTGACACTTGGAACATAGAAGTGACAAAAAGAGCAAAATACTTTCTAAATGGATATATTTTGTTGTGGGGCTTTTTTTTCTGAATTCTGAACTTTTTGACTCATGTAGACTGTGTTAAGAAATTAGATTTGATAATTGCAACAAATATACTGAAAAAGAGTTTTAGATAGATAGATATATTCCATCTATTTATTTGATCAAATGTATCTTTGCTTTAAGATTTTAGTCCACCTAAGTTGAAGATGAGGCAGAACACTTGTTAATTGTTTTATTATCAATTAAGTAATTCTGCCCTTCATATATACGTTTTTCACAAGATAACATAACTGTGCTAGATATTTGTCATCCGAGATTAACAGGAATCAATCCATAAGAAAAACTAAAGCACACTGTTCTACTATTCCATGGAACATTTCTATCAGGCAGTCTGCCACTAAAACTAAGATATTTATTTATATTTTAAAAAACTGCATCTCACATATTTATGATACATAGCAGTTCCCAGGGTCTTTTCAGTGGTTGCCCATACAATTTATCACTGTGTTTTATCTACAATTTACAAACATCCTAAAATGTTTGGATGTTTACAAACATCCAATTTACAAACATCCTAAAATTTTATACTATAAAATTTATAGTAAATTTTATAAATTTTATAGTTTTTATAATAAAAAAACTATACTATCAAAATTTTCATCAATTTTTGTTAATGGTTATTAGAGTTTACTATGTGAATTAAACAGGATTTGTTCCTGTGTTTTAATTTTTTATTACATTGTAAACTGTCTTAAAGTAAACTGGTCTTTATAAGTAGTATTTAAAAATAGAAAGTTAATGTTAACCATATTTTAAAACTATTCTATAGTTAAAACATTCTAGCATTTAAACCTAAATTGCCCTGGACAATTATGTATCATTTTTGTGTTTGTCTTAAGGCATTTAGACTGATAAAGCTAAACATTGGTGTTCTTTGTCACGTTTCCTCAGTTTAAATATATAAAAAAAAAATAATGCTATTGATATAATTTAAGATGGCATGTAGGCAATTGCTAAACCGTTAAGCAAAAAAAAAAATCTGTGCATCTATTTTAGAAGCAAATTAGCATTTGCTAGAGTTCTCTTGGGACAATCTTTTGGCATACTTTCAAGCTTGCTTTCTACTAGAACATATCTGGGTTAAAGCAGGTGCTTTTATAGTAGATAGTTTGCATTGATATATGCAACATGGTTCAAAAATATAATCTTGTTCATATAATGCTTAAAATCATAAATTTAATTTGCAATTTTTTTCAAAACCAGAAGACTGAATTGACTAGAACAGTATCAACAGGCTTTGATTTGTCTGCAGAGCTCCGCTGAGCACTTAACAAGAAAGAGGATACTCTGCTCAGTAATGTTTCTTCAAATAGGTTCTATATTATATGATTAATGTGAACTAGGTCTCTACTCAGGTTAAATATAGGATAAATTATCTACTTCTGAACTAAAGCATAACATCATGATTTTTTAAAAGTAATACAGGTATGGTTTTTTTTCATACAGATATAGACTTATATTATCTTGTTTCCCCCAAAATAAGACATCCCCTGATAATAAAATTGGGCTTTTGAGCACATGGCAATAAGGCCATGTGCTTATTTCAGGGTTCACAACAATATAAGACAGGGTCTTATTTTCGGGAAAACACGATAGATAAAAATCAATATTAGAGATATTATAGTAGACTGAACTCAAATAGCATGTTCTTTTTTCTTGTATATTTGAAATAACGATGTGCTGCAGTTGCTTTCTCTTAACAACAGTTCAAAGTTATTCTTAATCTAGATATTTGTATACAAGATTGGTAAAAGTTCATGATGCTAGCTTTATAAATTGAGATTTTGCCTATGAACTGTCTATAGGATTCTCAAGAAGAAGAATGAAGTGAGATTTTGTTCTTAGTTTATTCACTTTGCTTCCAAGGAAAATGCCTTTTGCTATCTACATTTTTGATAAAGTTATCTAAAGATTTGCTGATCATTGTCTTAAGGGCTGGCTTTGCGAACTCTTGCGTTGGAAAGAAGATCCCTCACCTGAAAATAGAACTCTGTGGGAGAATCTGTCAATGATCCGGAGGTTCCTCAGTCTTCCTCAGCCTGAACGAGATGCCATTTATGAACAAGAAAGCAATGCAGTTCATCACCATGGTGACAGACCTTCTCACATTATTCATGTTCCAGCAGAGCAAATGCAGGTTAGTTTACCTTGACCAATTCAGTTTAGGAGTAAGAAAAAAACAAAACAATTTATTCTTAAGAGAAAACCATTCTATCTCTTCTTGTTTTGTTAATTAGAAATGTTTTAGTATGAATGAAAACGCGTGTTCAATAGAATATGTGTCTTTTTTCCTCAATGCAAAGGCATTTGTAATTTATTTTAGAAGCCCTCTATTGGCATGTTTTCCATGTTGAGTTTACAAGTTGTTTTTAAATTTAAAAAATAATGGGTACATGTAAAAGATGCTTAAAAGTGGGCTCACTAATAGAGTAATGTGAAACATTTTTCTTTTCCAGCACTTTTTATACCAGCAATTGGGTGGATTGCTAAAAGTGATAACATTTTTTTTAAAAAAATGGTGCAAGTCTCTCACATGTAGTCATAATTCATAAATGCATAAGGCTTAGTTATTTTAGGTGTCATGGCTTTAGAATAAGTTTAAAGATTCATTTAAGTACGAAGAATAGGAATAGATTTGGCCCAGTTTTCTCATCCTACTTACCCTCAGTTTGAAAGTTAGGATGAGTCAATGTTTGTTTGTTTTTCCTTTAGAGCCCCTCTCCCACCACCCTTGGGAAAGGAGAGCATAGAGGCGCTTTCTTACCTGGCCTGCTGACCACTGGACCTTGGCTGGGTGCTGCTCCTCAGGTGAGCTGGCACAAGATTAATGTGTAGGAGAGATATGGAGAGGTTTTAGAACTTGATCCAGCTGTTTCTTTCAATTAAAAAAAAATCAGAGTAAATTGCCTTTTTTTAGAAATGGATGAGCCTTAATTTTATTGTAACCCAGCCTGACAATGTATTTAAAGGGCAAGTTTTAAATACAAATTATAAATAAATGGTGTCTTTTTAAAGTCCATTCTGTTTAAAATGTGGGATTGGACTTTTTTTTTTTTTGTCTCCTTTTCTACAAGTAATGGATTAGTCACTAAGATTTTCATTCATTTATTGTATTATAAAAGCTATTTATAAAGTTTACCAGAAAGTGATTTATAGAGTTTTTCAGAAGTTAGCATAACTGTGATATTAAGAAATAAAACAAATGAAGCAATTGGATAGTGGTTGATCAAAATTGTAAAAATGAAGTAGCTTATAGTGAGTGATTTAGCCAAAGATAGTAAACAAATAATTTGACTACCAAGTGTTACTGCAAATGCCTGGAAATTACACATTTGAATACACTTACATGTAGAAATAAAATCTCCAGCAATTATCCAGGAATATATTTCCAAGATTCATCCAATCTGCTAATAAAATTTTGTTAACTTTTGCAGGTAAGACTAATATATGCAATCTTTAAACATATTGTTTAAAATGTTTAAAATTGAATCCCTATAGAAATTAGTAGCTACCAGTTCTAATCATGGATGTGCACATTATTTATTTGTGTATTTTTTATATCCAACTTCGTACTTGAAGCATTCAATCTAGTGATATAAATTAAAACATGAATATCAATTAAAATTATAACTAATCCAACTCAAAAAGCATGATAAAAAATTCAGTATTGACTCTCTTCAAGTATTAGCATATAAACTAAGACATATCGTATATATGCCCTCATAATGTATAGTACTAGTAACTATTCCCAGCAGATTATATGTTTTATATACATAGACATACCGGTATATGTTAATGTAGAATTTTTCATAAAAAATTGGAATTTGTGGCACTTTAGTTTTTATGACCCCCAAACAGTATAGCCAAAAGTGTAACATGAAATTCATAAGCATTATGCCAGCCACACATATCCTAGTCAAGAGTTATGTTATGTGTCCAAAGTCAAGAATTTTTTAACTCAATGCTAAATGTAGAAGTATTATAGAATAATTAATTTCATATGAGAATTTTATATTTTATTCTATCTATGTCCCAGATTTTGTCATGGTTTCTCAAAATAGCTTTTTATATAGTGTAACATTGTTTTACACACACATACCCATGCACACACACACAAAGAGAGAGAGAGACGGAGAGAGACTTCTTTCCTTACATTACATTACATTCCTTTCCTTATCTCATTTCCTATGAGATATGTTAAAATTCTTAATTGAATGATTGTTTGGGTTTTTCTGGACTCCAGCTGACACTATCAACCCCTTCATACAGGCATTCTCTTACAATTATAAATGATAATAAATGGCATATGCAACTGTTCTTTTTTTTTAATGGCTTCAATTATTAAAATGTCCTTTTATTCTGTTCCCTATCACAGAATATTTCTGAAGTTAAATATTATATTGCCATTGTTAATTGTTATTCAATATAAAACTAGTAGTAAACAAAATAGTTTTCTTTTTGATAAAAGTGGTATGAACTGTTTATTATAGAGATTTAACTAGCTAAAGGTTCAGGACCAATTTGTCAATTGAAGTGTAACATAAAATCAAGTGTGTTCTGTTTACAGTAATTTATCCACTACACAAGGTAGAAATGAAGTTCTATTACTTTTGTAAACTACGTACTGCAGTTGTGAGATATACTAAACACCAAATTAAACCATTAGTTTACAGATACTGATTTCGGTTCTTAGTAATAATTTGAATAATGATAGTTTCCATGCAAGCAAAGGGACAATGAAGGTGCCCAGTGACCGTGCTCTGACACTTGGCAGCTTCCTCCATTGTCAATGTTTATACATTCAAAATGAACATCTCTAGAAGAAAATGTATTGCTGGTGAATTTTGCATAGTGTAAACTCTCTATTTAAACCGTTTTAAAGTATAGGCCATTTTAATTTGTTATTCCTCTTTAACAAAATAAAATTTTTATTTTTTCCAAATACATACAATTGAGAATAAGCAATTATTACATATGTATTCTCATCATAGAATTTGATTGTTTCCACAACTTGGGGATTTAAAACAAATGGAAGCCCTAGAAATTTGATGTGGACCAATTTGGAAGCTGCTTAATTTGATGTAAAACTAATTCTGAAATTAGAGATTTTGGGTTTCTCATTCATTATTTTCTTGTTTTCTTCTATTCAATCCAGTCCAATTCTCAGAAATTGCCTGAACAAGTCCCTACTTGATTTTTTTCAAAAGTGGTTGGCCATTGCTTTCTTTTAAAGACTAAGCAAGAGTAACTGGCCCAAGGACATCTAAAGTAGGACTAGAACTCATAGTTTCCTAAATTCTAACCTGACACCTTAATTACTACCATAAACTGGCTATTTTATCAACTTAAATACATAGGGTTTTTTTCCTTTTTTTTCCTTTTTTTGATAAAGTTGGTTGCAACAATTCAAAAAATGAATGCAGAATTTGGTTTATACTGTGTATTAAAATATTTATTTGAATTATATTTTATTTATTTACTTAATGTGTATGCCTCCAAACTCACTAGCCCAAGTGACTTTTGGCAGTTACAATAAAATGAAATCATAGGTATAAAAACATTAAAATCAAGATTAGAAAATCATGCAATCTACAACATCCAGTATATCATGTCCCTAATGAAACTCCAAGGCTCAGGTTTTAAGGCCAGAAGCCTGGAGGCAGATCTTGCCTCAGAAGGCAAGACGTTTCAGAAGGTGGGAACCAGGGCAGAGAAGGCTCTTCTCCTTGACTCCATCAATTGAAATGCCTTGGCTGATGGGATCCAAAGAAGGCCCTTTCGGCCAGTGCAGGCAAGGCAAATCAATTCCATTGAACAAGACAGTGTCTCAGATAACTTGCTCCTATGCCATTAAGAGCTTTAAAGGTAATAATCAAACCTTGGCCCTGGAAGCAAGCTGCCAAATAATGCAGCTTGCATAAAGTGGCCACCCTAGGAGGCTCCAGAACTATCTGCGCCATTGCATTCTGTACTAGCTATAGTTTCCAAATATTCTTCAAGGATAGCCTAATGTAAAACACATTGTGGTAATTCAACTGAGAGTCGATTAGGAAATGAGTAACTGAGTGCAGGCCTCATGATCCACAAAAAGATGCAACTGGTGCACAACACAAAAGCTTTCCTAGCCACAACTGTCACTTGTTCTTTAAGCTGGAGTCATGAGTCTATGAAAAACCACATTGTACGTGGCATATACAAATACAAGAAGTACCTATAACATTTTTTAAAGAATCATAATGGTAGAAAGGAAAATTAAGTGAAAAAGTCCTAAACTCTTCCTTAGATGCTCTTTAGATACTTAAAAAGTGATATACTATTCGCTCAATTATTTCTGAGATCTACACTTATCCAATTCTCTCTTCATAAAAGACTATCACCCATTGACTTGGCTTGTCAAAAGATTGCAAAGCAAAATCACATGTCCCTGGGATAAATACGAGTCAGTTGCCAAGCATCTGAATTTTGATCACTTGACCGTGTCATAAGTGTGAAAAACAGTCATAAGTCACTATTTTCAGTGCTATTGTAACTTCAAACGATCACTAAACAAGTGGTTGTAAGTCAAGGACTACCTATACTGGGATTTATTTATTTATTTTACTTGAAAACTCTTCTGCTGATAAAATCTAAAATAGCATTTGCTTCTTAGCAGTTATTTCATACCACTGACTCATATTTAGCTTGGGATCAGAATTAAAATTCCAGAATTCTTTTCACACTTGCCATTAACTGAGCCAAGTATCTCCTCCACACCTCTATGTTTAACATTTGTTTCCTAACTGAAGAACTTTGCATTTGCCTTTATTCTGCCATTTTCAACTTATTTCTCTGACATATAAGGATCATTTCGAATTTTGCTTCTCTAGTCTAATATACTTGGTGTCTCACTCAGTGATGTGTCATCTATAAATTTGTGCATTTATTTTTACCTTTTCTTCTATAATATAAACAAAAAATTCTGAAGAGTACCAATCCAACACTTGGATAGGACACCGTTGATGAGCACTCTCTCAATATAATTTCCAAGACGATTGTGAATCCACATCACAGTCTAAAGCCCCCCTTATTCACGATCTAATTCAGGAGGGGTGTGTGGACCTGGCGGGGATTATGGAAACCTGGTTGGGCCAAGAGGGGGGAGGGCTCCTCTCGTTGCAATGTGCCCACCAGGTTTCCATGCATTTCAACAGCCGAGGGCCCAGGGGAGGGGTGGAGGGGTAGCGGTGATTATTAAGGAAGGTCTGGATCCAAGGGAGGCCACTGTTCCTCAGGAAGCCAGTTGTGAATCCCTCTTTGTGAAGTAGGGTCATGGGGTGCAGATGTGTCTGCTGATCACGTACCTGGCTCCCTGCCATGGGGCAGCAGCCCTGCCTGAGCTCCTCGACGTAATAGCTGGGGTGGCGGTGGATACCCCCAGACTTATGTGGGATTTCAACCTGCCATCCATTGGTGAAACATCGGAAGCACTCGGAGTTCATGGCTTCCATGATGGCCATGGACCTGACCCAGTTAGTTCATGACCCCACCCACATCGGGAGACACACACTGGACTTAATTTTCATCTCTGGTCAGTGGCTGAATGATCTTGATTTAGGGGAGTTAGTCATCAATCCCTTGTCATGGACAGATCATTCGCTCCGTCGGCTGGACTTTTGGACCGCTTCCCTTCATCATGAGGAGATAAAGGTCCCAGGCACCTGATGGACCCAGATAGGTTCCTGACGGAGCTTGGGCCATTCCCAGAGGCTCTGGCTCACAACTCGACTGAAGATACGGCAGCTGCTGGAGCTTTGGACCGTGTCGTGCCTTTGCGTCCTCTGACCCGGTGCCGATCTCAATTAGCTCCTTGGTTTTCCGAGGAGCTGAGGGAGATGAAGCACTGGAAAAGACGCCTAGAAAGTGATTGGAGGGCCAGCCGCACCAAATCTGACCGGATACTGGTGAGGTCTTATATCAAGACCTACCTAGTGGCAATAAGAGTGACAAAACGTAACTATTTTTCCACTCATTGCATCTGCAGAGAACCGCCCAGCTGCCCTGTTTAGGGTGACCCGCTCCCTACTGCAGGTAGGAGCGTGGGATGATCCCTTGCAGGGTAGAGCTGAGGATTTTGTGCAATATCAGCATGATAAAATCGCTCAGATTCGGGACGGCCTGGACTCCGATTGGGTAGCCTTGGATGGAATGACAGGAATGTCTTGAGAATGTTATCTGGGAGGAGTTTGACCCTGTGGCTCCGGAGGACATGGACAGGGTTTTGGGGAGACTAAACACTACCACATGTTTATTGGAGCTGCACTGGCTCCCAGTGGTCTTCCGGGTGCGTTTCAAGGTGCTAATCACCATCTTCAAAGCGCTCCATGGCTTAGGACTGGGATACCTACAAGATTGTCTTCTGCCACCAAATATCTCCCACCATCCGATACGCTCTCACAGAGAGGGCCTCCTCAGGGTGCCGTCGGCCAGAAATGTTGGCTGGCGACCCCCAGGGGGAGAGCCTTCTCTGTGGGGGCTCCTGCCCTATGGAATGAACTGCCCCCAGATATAAGAAGGATTCCTGACCTCCGCGCCTTCCATCAGGCTCTAAAGACTCTGTTGTTCCACCAAGCCGGCCTGACCATATAGATAAATTTTTAATTGATTTTAAGGGGTTTTTAGCAAGGGGTTTTATTGACGGCCAAATAGTTTAAATTATTTTAATAGTTTTAATTTTTGTGTTGGACTGTTTTAATATGGCTATAAACCACCCTGAGTCCTTCAGGAGAAGGGCGGTATAGAAATGTAATAAACTAAACTAAACTAACTAAACTAAACTAAACTAAATATATAATTCAGTCCTAGGTTATCAATCAGAATATTTTATGACAGTTTATCAAACATTTAATATCAAACATTTAATAAACATGTCATATATTAAATTAATACACCCTGCAGCATTCTGATAATATCCAATAATATAAAATAAGATTAATCTGGATTTTTTTTTCTTGACAAATGCTGATTTTTAGTAATAACTGCATTTTTTTCCCAAAGCATTAAAAGATCAGTTATGATCTGATACAGAACGTTCCCCAGTAAGGATGTCAGACCAAGTACTCTGTAGTTCCTACATTCAGAATTACAGAATAGCAGAGTTGAAAGGGACTTGGAGGTTTTCTAGTCCAATCCTCTGCTAAAGCAGGAAAGCCTATACCATTCTGGACATAAGGCTGTTTATTCACTTCTTAAAATCTCCATTGATGGAGCACTCACAATTTCCTACAAGCCAATCCACTAATCATTCTCACTGACATGAAATTGTCTTTAATTCCAAGTTGAATCTCTGTTTGTTAAGCTTCCATCCATTATTTCTTGTCTTGCCTCAGATACATTGGGGAATAGATTGTCCCCTCCCACTTCTCTGTGATAGCCCCTCAAATATTGGAAGACTGGTATCATGTCACCCCCTAGTCTTTTTCTTCATTACACTAGACATTCTTAATTCCTGCAACCATTCATTGTAAAGTTTAGCTTCCAGTCCCTAATCCCTCTCTTGCTCTTCTCTGCACTTTTTCTAGAGTCTCAATATTCTTTTTGTATCATGCTGACCAGAACTGGATGCAGTATTCCAAGTATGGAATACCAGTGTAGTATAAAGTAGTACTAATACTTCATTGATCTTGATAGTATCCTTCTGTTGATGCAACCTAGGACTGCATTGGTTTTTATGATAACTGTAACACATTGCTGGCTAATACTTAAGGGATTATACACTAAGACTGCTAGATCCCTCTCATAATTACTACTGAGGCAGGTACCATCTATTCTATATCTGTCCATTTGGGTTTTCTTGCCAAAAGTAAGTGTAAAACCTTACTTTTCTTACCACTGAATTGCATTTTGTTGAATAAGGCCTTTTTGTTGGACAAGGATTGCTGCATTCCTCTTTTTAACATAATGTGACCCCACCCAGTCATCTGGAATTCCTTGTTAGATGACATTTGCAAGCAATACTGCTCCTTCAATGGAAAATATATAGACAGTCCTCAATTTAGGATTATTCATTTAATGATGGTTCAAAGCAGGGGTGGGTTTCAAAACCCATCACTACTGTTTTGCTTATGGACACGCATGTACTCGCAATGCTTCTGTGCATGTGCAGAAGCATGCGGGTGGGCGGAGCCTTCCGCCGCCACTGCTACTGGTTCGCCCGATCTGGGGCAAACCGGTAGCAACCCACCACTGGTTCAAAATTAGAATGTTAGAAAGTGACTTACAATGCATTCTCAAAGTTGCAATTGTCGTACTGTCCCCACAAGCATATAATGGTTTAAACATTTAGCAAACAATTTTCATTTAAAACTATTGCAGCATCTTCTGAGTGAGCAATTCCAATTTTCAACCTTCCCAGCCAGCTTTCAACAAGTAAAGTCAATGAGAGAAGCCAGATTTATTTAATGACCATGTAATTCTCTTATTGACAATATGGTTTCCTTAATTACTGCAGTGATTCACTTAACAACCACAATAAAATGGTCATAAAGTTGGGTCCAGTCAGTTGATGACCCACATTTCTTTATTAATCTACTTCAAACATACTACAATATATAATAGGTAAGAACCATAATTAAAAAATCAGGAATGATCTCCAGAATCACATACTGTACTTTTCTCAGATTCCTGTCCCTTTTTAAACCCACAGTTTCCCTGATTCATGTATATAGGTTTAGTGTAACAAAATAGTTTATGTGGGCATGTTAGATGAGGGTTAGTACAAATGGTGAGATGCAGCCATACTTTTCTGTAATGTACATGTGCATACACTTTGATCTTTGATCAACTGAAATGAAGGTGATGTTTTTTTATTATTCAAACATTTAAAGTGCCCTAATTTTTTATGTCAAAGTAAGTAGCATACATGGATATTTTGATTATAATACAGTAATCAATATATGAAATATTGATTGAAAAGGACAGATAATGTTTAGTTCCCCATCATTAGCATTAACATTTTTATCCATGTGCTATCTGTATTTAGTCTTTATTTCTAAAGACTAATGTTTATTAATATTAACATAGTATTAATATATTAAGTAGTGTATTTATAATATTCTAATAGTACTATATGTATTAATGCTATTAATTATAGTATTGACATTACTATTAATATTATAATTGGTATTACTAGTTAGCAATATTAGATTATAGACTATATAAATCAGGAAAGGAAAATTTGTGCAAGAAAAATAAAGATGATGAAAGATAAAATCAGAAGGGCTAAGCATGTCCAGAGGCATTCTATTTCAAATCAAACTGTGTTATGGTTGTTTCTAAATAAAATAAGTGAAAACAAATCTTTTTATTATTTTCTTAATAAAAGTTGTCTTTTTCAATTTGTGTTCTTAACTTTTTTCTTTCATTGTCTAGCAGCAGCAGCAGCAGCAGCAGCAGCAGTCCCAGCAACAGCCACCCCAGCAGCAGCCTCAGCAGCAGCAGCAGCAGCCCCCACCCCCAGGTCCCAGATTACCCCCAAGGCAACCAACAGTAGCATCACCAGCTGAATCTGAGGATGAAAATCGTCAGAAGAGTCGTCCACGAACAAAAATTTCTGTAGAAGCTCTGGGCATTCTTCAGAGTTTTATTCAAGATGTAGGCCTGTATCCAGATGAAGAAGCAATCCAAACTCTGTCAGCCCAGCTTGACCTACCGAAATACACCATCATCAAGTTCTTTCAGAACCAGCGATACTACGTCAAACACCATGGGAAGCTGAAAGATAATTCAGGCTTAGAAGTAGATGTGGCAGAATATAAAGAAGATGAATTACTTAAGGATTTGGAAGAGGGTGTCCAAGACAAAAGTACGAACACACTTTTTTCAGTTAAATTAGAAGATGAGTTATCAGTAGAAGGGAACACTGACTGTAACACTGTATTGAAAGACTGAAAAAAATAGTATTTATTCAACAGCATCACTGCTTACTAATAAAAAGAAAAATCCATCCTGTATACTGTCATCAACCTCTTTATTCATTGTTTGGCCTATGAATCTTCCAAAACTTGCACAAAAGTTGAAAAAAATTAAGGATAATACAGACTGCACTAGATATTTTACAAACTGCTTCAGCGATAAAAATGAAGCATTGAAGATTGTTTCATATTAATTTGTGTTCACTGGGTACATCAACATGTATCCAATAAGCATGATATCTGTGGGTTGTTTTTCTTCTTATTGTTGTTATTATTCTAGAGCTTTCAGACAAGCATTACTTTGTGACTTATTGTTTTTATTTTTTCCCAGTTATTGTTAACACTCCACACTTGATCTATGAAAGCTTAACATTTATTTAAGTAAAAGATAAAAGAAGAGTTAGTTACTCTTGCTCTATTGTATGTTACAAAAGAACTATAGACTGTGAGATGCAGTTTAAAGTTAACATATGCCAACAAATGCCTTGTATTATATGGCACTGCCGTAACTCAGATTTTTTTTCAAAAGTAAGAAGTCACTGTATCTTTTTCATTTTCATTTGTTATACGAATTTTTGAAAACAAAATGTGAATCATGGTTTTTCCCATTATTTATTTGTAGATCTTTAAATATCATGTTGTAATTAATTTTAGAAGTTTCCGTTAAATGTAATATTGCTTCTCTTGTTACCATATTGGGTTTTTTTTCTATTTATAAGTGTATTTTGATGGGCAGTAAAACAAAGTGTCTTAAAAGTTTTAAATAGAAAAAATGTGCTTTACACAGTTGCCTATAAAAAGTGCTCTATGTTATCCAAGCAATTCATACTATAAGCTTCACTCTTATTGTTGTATGCAATTTTTACTATCATGCAAATAAGCTTAGGTAAATCAAACTAATAGATCACCTTAGAAACTTATGCAATTAATGTGAAAATAATTGATGTTTGCAATGTGTCTTCCTTTGGTTTACAATCAATTTTAAAGCTACAGCTGTATAAATTTTCTGTATAAAGGTGTATTTCTTTTTTATGAGTTTATTGCTATGAAAACACCAGTTATTTTGTTACAGCTGGCTGTTTTTATAAGTGTATCACAATTTTCTTTATGCAAAAATGTTCTGACTAGGAGTGGTTATTGACTGTAACTACACAATTAAAATTGTTTGTATGGTATGATATGATAGGGTTTGTGTGCATTTGTGTATCTTACAGAAACAAAACCAAAAAGTGTGTTGGACTTTTTATTAATTATCTTGAAAGATCATTTTCAATCACCTTAGCAACAACTTATATTCTGGATTTTAAATTATCCCAAACTACGAAACTGAAAAGATGCTGTTCAGAAATTTAGTTTTACTGTAAAAATCATAACCTGTCTCGACTTGATTTTAAAAGTTGCCTGGCGGACAAAGATAGCAGGATATTATTGAGTCAAAAGGCTATCAGGCAAAAACATATTTACAGTTCCTGGCAGTAATGCACTTATAATGAATGCAGCTGGTTTTGTTTTACAATATTTGAATTTATGATAACACCATTTCTTACACTAACATATACACATTTTATGATAACCGTTAGGAGGCACAAACAAAAGAGGAAGGATATATAGTCTTTTGCTAGATAAGATTTTATTTAATAGCATTAATAATGATGTTGTTAAAAAAAATATGGGGTTTTGATTTTACATGGACTACATGTTCAGGTTTGTAGGAACTAATGTGATGATGCAAAAGAGTACTAAGGAATATATTGCTTTAAAAAAATAAAAGCGTATTAAGTCTTCCTAAATTCCATTTAAACATTTAAATGGAAGTTTAAAGCAATTATATTTCAAGGCTCATGATTATTACTTAGTTTATGACTATAATAATTTTTGAAGAAGTTACATTTTTGGACTATGTAAAGTTTTATGCAAAAAGAAGTAGTTTCCCTTCTGTTGAAACTTATTTCCAATTAGCCAGTAGCATTGGATTACAACTCCTACAATGTATGGCCAACAAATCCAAATGCTTGAGCATTAGATTGTGGAGAACTAACATACTGTTACAAAAATAAACAACACAAAATATATTAATATATTTCTCCATTTTTGGCTTACCAATACAACTAAAACAGAAATGGCAAACCCCTATATGCTTTAGATGAACCAGAGTTTAATGTGTCATCCAGATTTAAAACTGTGTTTCGTCTTAACCATGATTTGTTTAAGCCAGTTCATAGCTTATGATTTTAAATTGGCTTTTGCCAAACAAAAAGATGAATCAGTTTGACACTGGAATATAGGACAAATCATAAAACAAGGAAAAAACAGTTGCATGTATTTTTGGCAACTTGACTGTGGCAATTAAGAGGTTTAATTAAGTCTATGAAGAAAAAGCTGGTAAGTAAGAAAAAATGGAAAGCCTGGTTGTAGTTGTTTTTAGGAATTAGCTTCACATATATCTATAAATAAGAAGTAGGAATGGGAGCACAATTCACCTACTAAATGTCTTGCTGCTTATTTGAATTAAAATGTCCCACTTATAATGCTTTGTCAGCATTTTTATTCGGCTGCATTTTAAGGCAACAAAAATCAAAATGTCTTGAGTGATTTGTTGGAGAAAATCTCAAAATCACAAGTGTCTAAACAATTATTTGTTTAGCTAATTCTATGCCACTTGACTCTTTTGCATGGATTTCCATTCCATTTTATCATACACTCTCCTAGAGTGAAAAATTAAGCACAAGCTTGTCTAGAGTTCCCATTATTTCTGCAACCCACAAGTCAATCCAATCCCAAAGCTTTAAACAACTGGAACATTTGAAAGAATTATTCTTGAAGTGACAAAGGTTTTTTCATGCTTTGTTTTATTTTCAGATCTAAACATTTGGACAAATTTTTTTTACTTCAAAAGATTTATCATATCTCTAGAACAATTATGCATGCCAGTTGCCAAGTGCCTGAAATGAAATCACATTTTCATGGGGATTGGGGTAGCAATTGTAACTATGAAGATAGGGCATAAGTTAAAAGTCCATCTTAATTTTAAATGATCATTAAAGAAGCAGTCATAAGTTAAAATCTACCTGTACTTACTTCCTCCACTTTGTGCCACTTATGATCAATAATTTGCCATGAATTTTTTTTATTGAAAAAGTTTTACAATACAATTTTATCATTCCCCCCCCCCTCCGTTTTCCCCCTTCCCTTCCCTCCCCTCCCTTCCCTCCCTTGGCTTCCTTCACAAAAGAAAATATTGTTCTTATATGTCTATCAATATTAAACAATAATATAGGTGAAATCCAAATAACATATCTTAAACTTTAACATTAAACGCTAACAATTCTTTATATAGAGTAAAATTATTCTATCAAATATATGCTAACCATAAAACATGTATATAAACTTATCAAATATTTTTAACATTAAATTTTTTCTAGATAACAATATAGTAGATATATGTAAAATAAGATCATTCTATCAATTATATGCTATACTAATGATTTAAACATATCAAATATTTTTAACATTAAAACTTTTATTCTATCAAATATATGCTAACAGTAAAACATATAAACTTATTTTTAGCATTAAATTTTTTTCTAAATAACAATATAGTAAATATATATAAAGTAAAATCCTTCTATCAAATATATGCTACACTAATAATTTCAAATATTTTTAACATTAAAACTTTTCTACATATCGATATAGTAAATATAGTAAAACTAATTATCAGTCAAATACTAATTGGTACTTCTTAGTTTGATATTTGTTCTGCACATAATCCACCCATTTCTTCAACTCCCTAACAAAAGCTTCTTGGGTCCTGTCTTTTAAATATGCAGAAATCTTTGCCATTTCTGCAAAGTTAGCCATCTTCAATGTCCATTCTTCTATAGTAGGTACACTATCTTTTTTCCAATATTGTCCAATCAGTAATCTGGCTGCAGTAATCATGTATAAAATCAATCTCGTTTCACTCGGTGAGCAATCCTTAACTATACCCAACAAAAACAATTGCGGGGAAAATTGAAGCTTCTTTTTTAGAACATTCTGCATAACCCACCAAAGTTTAATCCAAAAAGCTTTCACTTTTCTACAAGTCCACCAAATATGAAAATATGTAGCATCCAAACAATCACACCTCCAACATTTAGGTTGAACATTTGGATACATACATGACAATTTTTTGGGGTCCAAATGCCATCTATAAAACATTTTATAAAAATTTTCCCGCAGATTCTGTGCTTGAGTAAATTTAACATTCTGGACCCAAATCTTTTCCCATGTTTCCAACATAACTGGTTCTGCAAAATTTTGTGCCCACTTTATCATACAATCTTTAACTAATTCGCTCTCTGAATCTCTTTCTAACAGTACATTATAAACCCTTTTGATATGCATCGGCCCTTTCCGTTTTATCTGTGTCACCAAATCTTCTTCATGCAGCATTAAACCAATTTTTTGATCTTCTCTCCATCTCGACTGGAGTTGAGTATACTGCAACCAATAATTTGCCATGAAATTTTAACATTACAGTTTGTCAGGGTGGATTCTAGGAACCATTACAATATGTGGGAAGGGGTATGTATTCTGTAAGTTGCTTTAAGCCTGAAGGAAATGTTCTATGACTAGAAAAAAAAAACCACAGCTGGTTAAAAACTAGCCATCAGTGCTGTGCTCCTATATAAATTGCTTGGAGGTCTCATGTATTACTATTTAGTGGCTGTTTTTATGATTTACTGGAGAAGCAATGCATTTAAGGTAAAACAAAGATTGCATTGAACAATAAAATAAAATTGTGTGTTTAATACTGAGAAGGCAGATCCATTCTCTACAAAACAGATAAATTTCAGTTCATATTTCTTTCTCATATATGTAACTAGGCTACAATCTCCCGGATGAGAGAACTCCATCTTAAAATAATTTGGAGAGGAGAGGGAGACAGATGACAACTTAACCAATTGTGATTGGTAGAAAATGTTGCATAGCACATCAGCTACTGGTTGACAACCCCAATTAGAACAGAAATGTTATATCTTGAAGGCTTGCAGGCAGTGGTGGACTGCAACCAATTTAACAACCGGTTCTGTGAGGGTGCACTTTGCATGAGCACGTGAGCTTTGCAGCCGCCTAATGCGCTTGCATTCAAAATACAGAAATTTGAAACTCAGCTGCTTACCTTCTAAGGCAGCCCCGGTAAGTAGAACAGCAGAGGCACGGAAATCAATTGTGCCACGTGAATCAGCTGAGCCAGAAAAAAGGAAATATAGGACCAGATAAGGTGCGGGAGATCATCGGTACTACTGGTTCTCCCAAATCAGTCGAACCACCAGCAGCCCACCACTGCTTGCAGGGCAAGACTTCTCTTTCTGCACTTTACTATTTGATTCAGTTTTTCAACAATTAATGTAGCAATGACATAGATATAAACACACTGTCAGTACAAATGTTAAATCTTTAAATTATTACTGATTTAATTTTGACATAATACAAGTAGGTCTTAACTTTTGGGCTTCTATCATGTGTTATTTCAAAGGGTTGTATTATGTTAGATATATCTTGGGAATATTATCCAATGGCTGGAATCCAAATACGTTCTTGACTCACCTACCCCTAACCTTACAGCTCTAAAAAGTTTTCTAAAAAAATGTCCTTAGTTAAAGAAATAGTTACCAAGAGGTGATAAGAAAAATTTAATCAAGAAGAAAATGCAGTTACTTAATGCAAAATTTGGACTTTCCTTGTGAAATGCTGTAAATTTAAATTCTGACCAATTTCTTAGCTGGACAAAATTCCCAAATGTTTTTTAAATTATTTTTATTGCTTTTAAAATAATAACAGGGGAAAAAATCAAAAGGAACAAAACACAAACATACATTAAAAATACACAAGAAGTGCTTTAAAAAGTGAAAAAATTGAACAGAAAAGTATAATATGGTGTTATAGTAAACAGTTATAGTTCTATATATAATTACCTAATATAAGCATATGAATGTGTGTGCATTACACTTTCTATCATGCTTTTTTTAACCTGTATTTTGTATAAATGACTCCCATATTTCATTATTTATCTATGCAAAGTCCACTTCTATAGGGACTTCATTCATAAGTAACAAGTGTAATCAGGTCTGCAATTCATTAAGTAAATGGGGCCCTAGATTTAACATTCCAGCATGGGAATATCAGTCTTTTAACTATAACAAGTGCATAGACAATTAATTTACACTGTCCAGTTGTCAAATTCCATGTAATAGGAATGTAATTCAGGAAAAATATTATCTTCTGAAAATTAAAGGTTTTGTTGCATAATCACATTCACATACTCTACCACATTCTCCCCAAACTTAGTAGGTATAGGACATGATAAAAGCATGTGTTTTAAAGAAGCATTGTCCTTCTTACAAACCCCAAAAAATGCTGTCCTAAACAATCCTTTTCTATATAGATACTATGAAGTCCAATGAATTCTAAATATTATTTTTTGTTGTATAAATTGCAATTTAAGATTTATTGACATCTTGCTATAGAAGTTAAAACTCTCCCATTGTCTAGGAACCTTTAATTATTATACCATTTATCTCTTAACATCTGCATATCAATTAGATTTCTTGATAATAAATATCTATAAAAACTAAAGGTTTTTTAAGGTTAAAAGATTTAAACACATTGTTCTGGTATCTCAGTTATCTCGGAAGTGAAATCATCGCTAGTCCAGACAATATTGTTAACATATTGTAGCTGTAAATAATACCATTGAGTTATACAGTATCTGATAGATGATATTTTCTCTCAGCACAGTATATGTTTAAAATTGATTCTCATCATCTATCAAATTGACTATTGACCTAGTCAAAAGTCAATATCCCTGCTTTCATCCCATTTTTCCATATCACATCCCCCTCCCCCAATTTTTAATGTTGTATTACTCGTAAAGTCAATTTACCATGGAAAAAAAATGATCTAATCTCTTTTTATTTGACATTACATTCCATAGTTTTCCAATTTGATATAACTGTTTCTGGAGATGAAGTAAGGAAGATTTTCTCTCTGCAAGATTTTCACAGAGAAACTTAACAAGGAACCTGGTAGGAAGTCAGAAATCACTCCCACTCCCTATGTATTTTTGTTCATCCTTTTGAACCTCCTGCCCACACCCTCTTATCTTAATTGGTGACCTAAATCTACCTCTTATTAATTGGACCCTAAACAAATGTATAACTGAACCCATATATGCAACCCTGTACAATGCTGTAACTAATCTGGGACTAGATCAACTAGTAACTAATAACACTAGACTCAACGATTGCCTTGATCTCATCTTCTGCAACAATTTAAATTCAATTTATGGACTACAAATAAAAGAAACCTTTTCCAACAATGACCATAGCATGATAAACTTTTATCTCAACTTATGTCCTCACATAGACAATCATAATGACGGAATCCCAAAGTATAACTTTAGAAAAGCCAACTATGATCTCATAACTGATGACCTTTCCTATCTGGATTGGCAAACTCTATTCACTGGCTGCATCACTGCTGAAGACCATTATAACATTTTTTTGCAAGAAGTCAAAAGAATCATCAAACTATACATACCACTAATAACTCCCAAAACCATGAAAAATAAATTACCCATAACAATAAGTAAGCTTCAGACCAAAAAAATGACTCTTTGGTGCAAAAACAAAACTGGCTACGTAGCTAACTTCAAAAGTTGCTACAAAACCGTATGCTGACAGATAAAGGCAGAATCCATCAGTTATCACAGCAAACAAGAGGAAACCCTAATATGCACTAAATCCACCTGGACCTTCTACAATTTTGTAAACAACAAACTTAAAGACTCAAGATCCATCCCACCACTAAAAGGACCAAATGGGAAAGACTGTAATGATGAAACCATTAAGGCCAACCTCTTCAATAAATTCTTCAGTTCAGTCTTTGTAAACAGCAATGGCTCATGCCCCTCATTTCCCAATCGTATCACAACTACTCACAACGATCTACTACATGTCGATTTCACAGAAGATGCTGTTAAAAAGGCACTACACAACCTAAAACCATCTCTATCAATTGGCCCTGATGGGCCTACTTCCTAAAGAAGCTCTCAACCACCATAGCAGAACCACTTAGCATAATCTACGAAATATCTTTCAGAACCAGCTCCTTACCTAATTTATGGTCACTAGCCAAGGTCATCCCAATCTTCAAAAAGGGTTATCCCAGCCTAGTTGATAATTACTGACCAATCTCATGTTGTGTCACCTGCAAAGTCATGGAATCAATCATAAACCAATCCATTATCCTCTACTTAGAGACTAACGACCTACTCCCTAATAAGCAATTCGGCTTTAGAAAAAAATTGTCCTGCAATCTGCAACTATTACACTGCAAAAAACATATGGACTTCAAAACTTGATCAGGGTAAATCAATAAATGCAATTTATACAGACTTCTGTGAAGCCTTCGATTCAGTGGTACACAGCAAGCTACTTCTAAAATTAAAATCTTATGGCATTTCTGGATTCCTGCATAAGTGGATAGCTGCACTCCTATGGCAGCAAGTAGTCAAAATAGGAAACCCAGCATCTGTTAACAACTATGTCCCCCAAAGCAGCGTTTTAGGACCAACACTCTTTATACTTTATATAAATGACCTTTGTAATCATATTATAAGCAACTGCATTCTCTTTGTGGATGATGTAAAACTATTCAACACCACTGACAATGCTGCTACTCTACAAAAAGACTATGTGTCAGAATGGTTAAACAATTGGCAACTCCAAATCTCAACCAACAACTGCTCTGTCTTACACATTGGCAAAAAAATCAGAACACAAAATACAAGCTGGATGTATATGACCTAACAGACGACCCTCAGTCTGTCAAAGACTTTGGAGTACTCATCTCAAATGACCTAAATGGCAGAGCTCACTGTAACAGCATTGCTAAAAAAGCATTAAGAGTTGTTAACCTAATTTTATATAGTTTCTTCTCTGGTAATATTGAACTGCAAATTAGGGCATACAAAACTTTTGGCAGACCAATTCTTGAATACAGCTCACCTGTCTGGAACCCGCACTGCATTTTGGACATTAATACAATCAAACGAGTCCAGAGATATTTCACAAGAAGCGTCCTCCACTCCTCTGCTTGCAACAAAATACCTTATGCCACCAGACTCAAAATGTTGGGCTTAGACAACTTAAAACTTCACCATCTTTCGTCTGACCTAAGCAGAGTACATAAAATCATCTGTTACAATGTCCTACCAGCCAATTGAATACTTCAGCTTCAACCAAAACAATACAAGAGCACACAATAGATACAAACTCATGGTAAACCGATCCAAACTAGACTGCAGAAAATACAACTTCAGTAACAGAATTGTCAATGCCTGGAATGCATTACCTGACTCTATGGTTTCTTTCCCAAATCCCCAAAACTTTAACCTAAGACTGTTTATTATAGACCTCAGGCCATTCCTAAGAGGCCTATAAGTGGCCTACCATATCTGTCATAAAATACATGCTTGAATAAATAAATAAATAAATAAACAAACAAACAAACAAACAAACAAACAAATAAATAAATAAGGTAAGTAAGTAAGTAAGTAAGTAAGTAAGTAAATAAATCCTCAAGGTATCATAGAATATCTTCTTTTATTACTTCCATTTACTGTATCAAATCCAATTGACAATTTTTCATTGACAAGTATGCAAAATATAGTATTAATCCACAATGTTTGCCTCTCAGTCTAGAACAAAATATCTTGCAGGATTAAATCCAGAGTTATCTCCCTTTTGATTGTCCTGAAGACAGATTGTTCTAAGAGACAGTCATTTAGACTATTTGGTATTAAGTGTTTTGTCTTGACCCAATCAGAATGAACCCATAATAACTGAAGTAACTTATTATTAAAACAGCTATGCCTTTATGTTTCTCCCTCATTTCTTTCACTATCTAAAGATCCACCTAGCTTTTTGATCCGATAGTGATAGCATATTCCTAAATCTAATTTACCCTTATGGCCTGATATTACTACCCATTACAGTTCATTGGAAAAATCCAGTCTTCCAACATTTGCCAGTATACAATTGTCTTTATATTGTCTTTAACATAAAGAACAGCATCTCTCCCACATACACTATCCCTTTCTGAGTTAGTAATAAGAAATAACTATTCCTTCTACTCCATCAGGTTTTTGGTGTACCACTACATCTATATATTTGATCATAATCAAGCACTCTACCTCATTTTAATTCAAAAGTCTTCTGGTGCTGAATAGAAATATTTGTATACAACACGAAGAGTTGGCACAAAATTTTCTCCACATTTTTTAAGCTTACGGTCAATATAGCCTTTTTCTTTATATTGTTTTATTTAAAAAGAAGCACCATTTCAAAGCAAAATCACTCTGAACCTGTCATCTTTCTATCAGTTTGGACTAAGCTCTGCTCTATTAAAGCTGTAAACTAGGCCAGAGTCCAATTTATAATATAAAGATTGAATTAATGTCAATTGAATTAAAGTCCCCAACAGTAATCTGATAGCTGCTGAACTTTCAAAAAGTAACTTTGATTGCTGGACTACCATTTTGTTTTAACTGTTTACACAGATTAATAACACATTCTAAATCCCTAAACATTGGAACTATTCTATCATAGTCCCAGTTTTCAAGAAAGGTGGAGCATGGATCCTTCTAATTGCCATCTGATTAGTCTCCTAAGCATTTCCAATAAATTATATGCACACTTCGTTTTATGAGTTTCCAGACTGGCCACATCATGAAAAATTTCTAGTTGACAAATAAGCAGGCTTTAAAGAAAGCAAGTCAATGATTGGCTAAAGTGTTAACAGAATATTACACGTTTTAGCAAAGAGATGCAGACATGCTTATTACCACTCCCTATATATCACATTCATTGATTTCAAATCACCCTTTAATTCATTCCTTGGGAAAGAATCTAGTAGAAATTACTTCATTTCCCTATACATTAGGGATTACTTTATCTAATTAGAATGCTGCACAAAAATATAGTTACACAATTTAGATATACTAGTAGCATCTAACACTTTACAGATATTTTAATCCAGAAAGATGAGAGAAAGGGTTGCATTTTTCACTCCTTCTCAATACTCAGCCATTGATTTTATTTTTTCTTCTTCTTATAACTCTATTTATATTGCATTTTTACTTTTTATTTATTTATTTATTCATTTTATTATATTTATATACCGCCCTTCTCCCGAAGAACTCAGGGTGGTGAACAGCTATAATAAAACAATATATAAGACAGAAATTTAAAAGATGTATTAAAATAATTAAATCACAGGCCAAATTTAAAATTCCCATCTAAAACCAATTTTTTTTAAAAAAAAAAAACCTTTAAAACCAAATTAAAATAATTTATCCCATCAGAGTGACTTGCTGGAATAACAGGGTCTTCAATGCACGATGGAAGGCACGGAAGTCAGGGATCTTTTGTATGTCTGGGGGCAATTCATTCCATAGGGCAGGGGCACCCAGAGAGAAGGCTCTCCCCCTGGTGGTCACCAGTCTACACTGTTTGGCTGATGGCACCCCGAGAAGGCCCTCTCTGTGGGAGCGTATTGGTCAGTGGGAGGCAATCGGTGGCAGAATGCGGTGTTGTAGATAGCCAGATCCTAAGCCATGGAGCTTTTTAAAGGTGGTAACCAACACCTTGAAGCATACCCAGAAGAGGCGTTACATGGGAGCAACGAGTCGCCCCCATCATTACTTGTGCAGCCACATTCTGGACCAGTTGGAGTCTCCGGGTGCTCCTCAAAGGGAGCCCCATGTAGAGAGCATTACAATAGTCCAGACGGGAGGTGATGAGGGCGTGAGTGACTTTGCACAAGGCATCCTGATCCAGAAAGGGACGCAACTGGGAAATCAGGCAAACCTGATAAAAAGCCTCCCTGGCCACAGTGGTCATAGGATCATCCAAGGACAGCCGTGAGTCCAGGAGGACGCTCAAGTTGCGAGCCCTCTCTGAGGGGGGTAAGATCTCATCCCCAATAGCCAGCGATGGTGTAAGCTGGCTATATCGGGACTTCGGAAACCACAGCCACTAGTCTTGGAGGGGTTGAGTTTGAGCCTGTTCCTCCCCACCCAGATCCGCATGGCCTCCAGGCAATGGGACATCATGTCAAGGGCATCATTGGCTTGGCCTGGGGTTGAAATGTACAACTGAGTGTCATCGGCAAACAGTTGACACTTCACCCCAAAGCCACAGATGATCTCACCCAGTGGCTTCACATAAATGTTAAACAGGAGGGGCAAGAGGACTGACCCTTGTGGCACCCCACAAGTGAGAAGCCTCGAGGCCGACCTCTGCCCCCCCATCAACATAGACTGTGTACGGTCAGAGAGAGGGGAGGAGAACCACTGTAGTACAGTGCCGCCCACTCCCAGCCCCCCCTAGCCAACGCAGCATGATACCATGATCAACGGTCTCAAAAGCTGCTGAGAGATCTAGGAGGACCAGGACAGAGGAGCAACCCCTGTCCCGGGGCCCTCCAGAGATCATCAACCAAAACGATCAATGCCGTTTCCATGCTGTAACCCACCCTGAAGCCCGACTGGCACGGATCTAGATAGACAGCTTCATCCAGGAATTGAGGAAGTTGCCTCGCCACTACACTCTCAACAATCTTCGCCGCGAAGCGAAGGCTGGAGACAGGATGGTAATTAGCTAAAACAGCTGGGTCCAGGGAAGGCTTCTTGAGGAAGGGCCTCACCACCGCCTCTTTCAGGACGGCTGGGAAAACACCCTCATTCAATGAAGCATTGGTAATCTCCTGAAACCAGCCTCGTGTAACCTCCAGGGAGACCAGCACCAACCAGGAGGGACACGGGTCCAATAAACATGTGGTAGCGTTAAGCCTCCCCAAAATCCTGTCCACGTCCTCAGGAGTCACAGAGTCAAACTCCTCTCAGATAAAGATCTCAAGACTCACCTCTGTCATCCCGTCTGAAACTATCAAGTCAGAGTCCAGACCATGCCAAATCAATCTTTTGTTTCGTTTTGTTTTCTTGTGTACTATCCAGAGTCAATCTCAAGATGATTGATGATTGTAATTTGATTGAATGGTCATCACTTTAGCCAAGATCAATTCCAACCCCCTCAAATTTCATAATACAAGAAAATGGCTGTGCTTCTCTATGTTGACAAAGCAGTTAATCTCTTTCTAATTCAGGCTAAGGATATAGTGGGCTGTTTTCAGCCTAAATAAAACAGCAACCTCCTACTGGTTATAAAAGTTGGATATTGCACTGATGAATAGATGTAGATGAGGATTGGGTGCCTGGCTTTTCTTGATTTTTGTTTTGTTTTGTCTTATTGCTTGTGATTTCATCACTGTTGTCAGCCACCCAGGATTGTGCGCAACGAAGTAGGTGGCAAGAGATAGAGTTACAGATAGGAGAGATAGAGAGAGGGAGGGAGGGTGGGGAAGAGCGAGAGAGAATGATAGAGAGAGAGAGAGGGAGAGAGAGAGGGAGGGAGGGAGGGAGGGTGGGGAAGAGCGAGAGAGAATGATAGATAGATAGATAGATAGATAGATAGATAGATAGATAGATAGATAGATAGATAGATAGATAGATAGATAGACAGACAGATAGATGAAAGAGAGAGAGAGAGAGAGATTCTTTAATGTTGAATCATTCTCTCAGATATTATAGAGCTCTCAGGTATGTGCTTAGAATAACTTAAAGCCCTTAAATATTTTATGGTTTAGAGTCCCTTGTAGTGTTTCAAAGATAGCACTCTTCAAAAAAAGCCCTCTTGGCCATGGGTTTACCAAGAACCAGAGTTTCACTCCACCAGCAGCTACATATACACTTTTTACGAAGCTTAATGCTTAGTAAGCAGGCTTTTTAATACTTTATTCATGAAATAATTTTATGACCCTGCTATTAGTTTTTAATATTTAAGGTTTCTTTTTATTAGTAGTTTTTATTAGTGTTCTATTTTCATTTACAGCATTATAGTGAACCCTTTCTTTTAGTATTCCTGGTTTTTAAAACTTTTGTCTTTTTTAATTTGAACCTTAATTTGAACTTTTTATATTAATTGTACAAATTGGTGGTCAGTGACCATAGCAATAAAGATTATCATTACAAATTATACTAATAAATCCAAACATATGATACCAAACTATACATATGTAAGGATTTCACTGATTGCATTATCTCCATAAAACCTACAATTAGAAAAGAAAAAAAAAGAATCTTGGCAACAATTTAAAGAAATGAATTTTACTTTTAACTTGCCTGTAAAATATATCTATTCCAATTCCCTTTTCTTGCCACTCCTTCTTCTCTGCTACTGGCCTAGATCTCAAATAGCTTTGAATTTCATGAAGAAAACTATTCAGTGCCATGCATGTGCCAAGTTTAATACAGCTGCAGTATTAAAATGATGATGACGACGACAACAATGATGATGACGACGAAGGCAAATAAACTACATTTTCATTCATATGGCACTTTCATTCATATGCTAAAAGTATTAGACTAGAAGCTGCTAAACAAATAATTTCCTCAATACTGTCGAACCAGTTATTAAGTCTGCATTACTATTAATCTTCTCATTGTTCCTATCACCCATCTCCTCCCACTTATGACTGTATGACTGTGACCTTGTTGCTGGTATCCTTACGATTTATATTGACTGTTTCTTAATATGATTTGATTGCTTTTTTGTTCCCTATGACTATCATTAAGTGTTGTATCTTATGATTCTTGATGAATGTATTTTTTTCTTTTATGTACACTGAGAGCGTATGCACCAAGACAAATTCTTTGTGTGTGCAATCACACTTGGCCAATAAAGAATTCTGTTCTGTTCTGTTCTGTTCCATTCTAAAAAAATATAGTGGGTTTTAGTTCTTCCTTAGCATAAAACTAGATGGGTGTCTTTGAACCAGTCCTTTTTCTCAGTCCTAGATTAGGAAATTGGAAAAAAAACTACTAATCCACACTGGACTAGCATGAGTCCATAATCCTCAGTTAAGAGGCTTCAATTGTGCAACCAATTGATTCAAGCTGATTATACACACAAATACATATATACAGAGGGAGGGAGGGGGAGAGAGAAGAGAAGAAGAGGAGAGGAGAGGAGAGGAGAGGAGAGGAGAGGAGAAGAGAAGAGAAGAGAAGAGAAGAGAAGAGAAGAGAAGAGAAGAGAAGAGAAGAGAAGAGAAGGTTTGTAAAACTAGGAAATTCTGCCCATTTTTAATATTCTTGTTCTCTGCCCCAAGGGTTGTACAGCTGGTGATTTTCAAGGAATGGATTTAAAAACAGTTGTGAAATATATTAACTAATGCATGAGAATATTCCAAGTATCATTTGTAGATAAGATAATATGGGCATGCTTTGATGTAGTGTGATGGAACACACAAACACACCTTCCATTGTTTACCTTGTACATCCTGGAACATGCAAAAAAATGTCATGCTCTGATTATCTTAAACTTTTATTCAGAATTATTTTTATAATTCTGCAGAGCATTTTCATTTCTAAAAGCAAAGCAGAGAAACAGCTGCTTAATCTGATACTGATATTTAATAGTCTGATGAAACTGAAATCTTTTGTTTGGAATTGTTCTGATTATTTTGGTTTTTTTAAAAAAAATCTATAAGGCATAACTGTGGTTTATCTCGACAGGGCTTCCTGTTATAAGTTTTGTTTCTAAAATTGCTAAGATCAGGAGCAACAGCTAGAAATATTGATAATATATTGATAATATATTTTTAACTCCCTAGTCTTCAAAGCCACCATTCCTATTGAGTAAAAATATCAATCCCAATCAATAGTGCGTTTCAATTTCATTTGCTACTGGTTTGCTTGTGGGTGTGCCAAGTGACACTTCTGCATACGTACAGAGATGTCCAAGTGTGTGGGCGGAGCTTCCCCCCACCCTACCAGTTCGCCCGATCCAGGGTGAACCAGTATCAACCCACCACTGATTCTAATTCAAAATATACTTATTTATAATGCTAAATTGGTTTAGCATTAGTCATGACTAAATTAAAACACCTTGGTTGTAAAGGGATTAATATATTTCTAATTCCCCCCCCCCCAAAAAACCCCCAAAAAACAGTTGCACGTATATCAGGAGTACTAAAAGGGGAGTTTCTCAGCTGTATGTTGTCCAGAACAGATATGATGAATCTGTGATATCTCTGAATCTCACTTTATAATTTCTCAAATTCCATTTGATACTTCACTGTAATTGATGAAAGCTCATTGATAGGAGCTTTGAATATAGTTTTTGCATAAGGTTTCTATCCATTGAATTGCCATGCCATCCAAGTTACACTTAACTAGCAAGCTAATCAGGAAATTGTGGGGTATTTTATCAAGTACATTACTAAAATACATATTAAATCTACAGTGTTATCATAATCTATTAAGAAAGTTGTCTGATTTTTAAAAAATGAGCCAAATTATCTGGCAAGATTTGTTTTTGATTAATCTGTGCTTTTATAATTACCACATTATTTTCAAAGGTGCTTTCAAATTGATTACTTTTCTAATATGTTTTGGATCATGCTACATGCAATTGCAACTATTTTGAGCAATAAAAATATTAATAATAAAGATCTTAATTATTCCAAAATTTGATATACTATATCCATAAACCTTGAATAATTACAACCCTGCTCATGGTGTATTATTAAATACACCATCTTGTTTCTATAACATTTAACTGGTTGAAACAGTGCACTGTAGGATAAAACCTTTTCAACCAAAATACCTCAAATGGACTGTCTTACAGAATGTACCCAACATTTGGGACCATATCTACTGTTAAATTGAAATTTGGCAAATTAGCATAAAGTATTTGATGACATAATACAAAATGTTATAAACATTTCTTGTGGTCAACTGCTGATGTTCAACTATGCTATTCAGTTCAACATGGGCTACTTTCAAGGTTTTCTAGTACTTTAGAAGCTCTGCCATAGTTGATGGCATTGAGGAAATATCCCTTAAAAAATTACCCAACAAATTATAGGTTGTATAATATTTTTAAAAACTTCAGAATCCATGGTAATGTGATATTTAATTATTGTCATGATCAAATTATATACATGCATAATTCTTTAAATAAATACAGGTCTTTGGAATATGCTCATAAGTATTTACAAAATAGTAATATTTGATAATAAAACTCAGGACAATAGCATAGTATTGAAAATCAAATAGCCAATATGTCTAAGACCATTCCAAGGATTACTAAGGATCAGTATGCAAGAATCAATTTACACACATTTATAAATCAATTACTGAAATGTAAATTATAGTATTTTTTTATTTTTTAAAACAAAGTGATCAGAGTAGTATAAGTCTGGGGGAAAAATGGTTAAAGATTTTAACATGGTAAAACAATGATAGCCCACCACAATTTTCCTATACCAACATAAGAATAATAATTCATAAATGCTTTCTCAAATCTCTTTCTCTCACTCTCTTTCTCTCTTTTTTACTTCCAAAAATTATTCCCATGTCTGGTGAAGCTTTGCCAGCTCATTATTCAGTTGGAAATGCAGCTTCCAAACAGAATCTATTTTTATCTACATGCATTGAAAACCAGTCTTTTAATTTAGGTGGGTTGGCATTCTGTTGTGACCCTTTTCAAAACATGAGCCTCTTGTCATTGAATTTAAATCATCAGTGGGGAAAAAGAAGGACGGACTTTGATTTGGCAAAGAAGTGTTAGTGCTCATTTGTCTCTCTCTCTCTCTCTCTCTCTCTCTCCCTCCCTCCCTCCTTTTCTTATATTACCACAGGCACCCAAATATCACAATGATTAACACAATGGAATAAAAACATAGTCTTCAAATACTTTCCATATTTTTTTGGCTTTGTATATTTTTAAGTTAAGGAAATGCAGGCTTCTCCAGAAATTCTTGGGCTGCAACTTTCAATCTCTCTACCATAAAACAGCAATCTGGGCCAGCAAGCAGCGGCTTCTCCCTTTACACAAACTCATCAACAAGTATAAATGTTTTTGCAATAATCAGGAAATTATTGACCAAAGACAACACCCCCTTTCTGATAAACGATAGAAATGTTAATACTCTTGGCAAAATTGTTTTTGCACTAATTACTGTATCCATCTGCTCCGAAAGATTGATTAGATTAAAAATGTTTGTTCTCCTTTTCTCAGCTATGATGGGCTTCTTCTTGACATTAGGTTAGTCCTGCTAGTGTCTCTGCAGAGATGGATATGCAGTTTTAATCAAACTAAAGTAAAAGTTCATTTTAAATGGAAATAAGTCACTTTTCTTTCTTAAGAAGTTTGAAGGAAAAAAAGCAACATTTGTATGGATGCTGAATTGTAAAATTGATATGACTTGGCTGATACAGCCAGTATTTGTAGTCTTTTCTATTGCTTTGTCCAGTTTCTCAGTTTATTGCAATAACTTATTGCAAATGTATGAACATCACACTTTTCCCCCCTTGAACTACCAAAAACCAGATTAACTCAGACAAAGCAATAGAAGCATGGAGAGTTGACTGATTTTTCTAACTCATTTCTTTGACGCGCACATCTGTGAGTTTGTGCAATTGTGGGGGTTTTGTTTTTAAAAAATCTGCTTTATTTTTCTGTTTTATCAGTCTTACTTTTTTTCTTCTCTTTATTATTATTATTATTATTATTATTTATTAAATTTATATACCGCCCTTCTTCTAGTGGACTCAGGGAGGTGTACAGCCAAGAATAAAAAGCACTCCAATACAAAATTTAAAATATTAATAAAAGAATTAAATAATTTTGGCCCAATAAATTTAAAAAACCCAATAGGCAATTAAAATTTAAAACCCGTAAAACTTTAAACTTAAAAAAGAGGGGGGGGGGGTTACGCCAGCCCAGCTTGACAAAATAAAAAAGTTTTTAGGGCACGGCGGAAAGCCCGGAGATCAGGTATCGTACGGATCTCCGGGGGCAAATCGTTCCAGAGGGCTGGTGCTGCCAGCCCTCAAGTAGATGGCTACTTGATCCTTCTAACCTTCTTCTAAATTTTTACTCTGTAAGAGGGAAATTGTTAGAACCTTTACTTCATACCAGCTCTGAGGAAAAGAAGTACATCTTCTTTTCCATTTTCTCAGCTGTTGTCTTCTGTGCTGTTGTCTCTTATTATCAGGGCGACAGTCTTTAAATCTGTCTCTTTAATGCCTGTTTTTGGGCTCTCTTTATTCAAACTTTTCTTCATGAGGTCTATGGCTGCAGAGCAATTGAATACCACCTTGCCTTTCCAGCTCATCTTCTCAAAATCTCTTTTAGCTGGCAGTTGGGTCATCTTGATGAAGCAGGAGGGCCAAGAAAAGGAGGAAGGAATGCTTGCATTTTACTTATCAGCTTTTTTTTTTTTACTTTCTCCATTTGGCAATTACTGACTTCTTCCACCCATTTCCTCTTCTCTGCCTCTGCCAACATTTGTTACTATTACTTTGCAGTTTTTTCAGAAATACAGCTCCACATCAATTGTGTCAGATTGCAGGTAATTCCCCACCGCCTTTTCTTTTTCTTGTATTCTACAAGGGTTCTTTTTTCCATTCTAATTTTATACATTCCTTTTGCATTCAACATCAAATAGCCTTAGAGACTTTCTGGCAAATATGTAGGTTTGTATGATATTAATTCTGCCTGCCACTGCTTGTAAAGTATAATTCCCATCTGTTGGTGTTTGGACATAGAGTATGAAAGAGTCCAGGTTAGGTCAGGAAGACACATAGAGGAAGTGCTGCTGCCTTCCACCCTGAATGGTACACAACCGATGCTTAAAAGGGACATAACTCTACTCCCCATATTGACAGAACCTGGAGGAATAAGAAAAGGAAAGTAGAGCCACCAGCAAGGAACTAGTGAATATTATTTGGAACTCTGAACCATATTAATCTCAGAGGTTTCACTTTAAGAGCTAAAATAAAATAAGACAAAACAATGTTCTGCACTATTAGTTAGTTACACAGGAGTTTTTACTTTGTTTTTAAGGTTAAGAAAAGACCTCCATTAGCTCTCACTCATAATTTTACAATGATAGCACTATTATTAACAGTTGTGTTGTAATATTTTACTTTTTAATATGTAAATTTTTACAAAATATGTTCTGATAGATATAACAGAATACTTGTAAATATATACTTGTTGGGTAGAGGAAGAATGTTAGCATGATAGGATCTAGATTTTTTTCAGGGATTGGTGGGACCTAGAAGCAATTCAAACCTCCTGGATTAGACTATGAAAGAGTCCAAATGCCCACAATGTCTTTCTTGTGTTTGAGCTCAGCTGTAGAAATACAACCTGTTTTCCTTTCCACCTCTTGGCAATGTATCTTCCTAGTGAAGAGCTTCATGTCAATTAGCTCTCTGCATCCACCAGCACCTGCAAAGATGGTTGGCCTGTGATTGGAATATGAATGCCAGCCAAATAGTAAATCCCTTAAAGAGGTACAGAAGAAAAACATCCTTTCCTCCAATTAAGATGAAATCACTGCCTGACTCATCCCGGACTGTTACTTGCACTAAGTCCAAATGCCGCCACTCCAACAGATGGGAATTGCAAGCAGTAGCAGGCAGGACTAATATTATTAATACAAAACCTACATATTTGCCAGAAAAACTCTGTCATTATTTGGTGTTGAATGTAAAGGGAATGTATAAAATCAGAATAGAAAAGAAAATTCTAGTAGAATAGAAAAAAAAAGAAGAAAGGTAGTAGGGAATTACCTGCATTCTAAAACAATTAATGTGGAGCTGTATTTCTGAAAGAACTTCAAAGTAATAGTAACAAATGTTATCCATATGGGAAAGTTATCCATAAGAGAACAGGGAATGGAAGAAGTCAGTAATTGCCAAATGGAAAAAATAAAAAAATATATAAGTAAAATAAAAAGTTTAAGCTTGGAATTAATTGTTAATTCATCAGAAATCTCTTTTTCTACATCTTCAATAATTGTCAGTATTCTGACATTTCTGAATTGTAGAATACAGGCAATATTAAACTGATTTGGAAAGTGATCTCTAGATTAGAGACCCTAACTTGCATAGGATAGTGCTTCAGATAAAGATTTTTGGTTGAACTTGTGACAACTGGAGAAAATGTGTCAGCATTGGTCCCTATTATCCATAGCATTATCAGGGAATAACTAATAGTTGTAATTCAGGCTACATAATGTATCCTTCTAACAAGTATGTATATGAAATACGTAATTTACTCAACAGATCAATAATTCAATGATACATAGAATATTGTGACCTCGAATATATGTATTATAAAGTGTAAAGATTTATGCTAATGGAAAATTATAATATGGATATTTGATGCAATGATGAAATTTTAAAAAATACTTCTGGATGCAAACAATACACATCAATAAATGAATTATTTTTGCCAAACTACAAGAATGAGAGAACTGCATATTGTGTATGAAGAGAAAAAGATATTGGCAAAGAATGTAGTCATAGAGGACTAAGTCCAGTGGTGGGTTCCTCCTGGTTCAGCCCGGTTCTGCCGAGCCGGTAGCGGTGACCATATGACGTCACCAAACTGGTTCTGCCACCCCCAGCCCCTCTGCCTCCCTCACCCATCCTCCTGCATTATTCTTACCTTTTATTTGGCCCCACACCCAATCTATTGCTGCCTCCTGAGCCCCAGCTGATGGCTAGAGGGAAAAAAACTGTTCAAACTCTTGCCACAGGGCTTCAAATGGCTGCCCTACAGCTGATCAGTGTTAAAAGAAAGCAAACAAGTAGGCCGGTGCCTGCAAAAACAAATGGGTAGACCAGTGCCTGCAAAAATACATGAGTAGATCAGTGCCTGCAAAAATAAATGGGTAGACCAGTGCCTGCAAAAATAAATGAGTAAACAGCTACAGCTCTGCAAGCAGTTAAAAGCCTGGTAGACCAGTACCTCTGCTAAATCCTAAAAAATTGTCACATGACCATCAAACCACACCCACAGAACTGATAGTAAAAAAATTTAGAACCTACCCCTGATTGAGTTATACAGCAAGAGAAAGATGGAAAGTAACAGATAGATTAAAAATTTTAAACTAGAAGTGGGTGAATAAAGTTAAACAAGAAGCTTTTAGCAAAACAAATGGAATTAAAAATAAAATGTGATGAAATTATTTGGAGTGAAAAGAGAAACATGCTAAAGTGAGTATTTCAGAGTTTTGTATGGGAGTGGCATTAATATATACAAGATAGAATTTAAATGAAATATATAAATGTTAGTATCCAAATGGAAATATGATGAAAAGGAAAACATAAATGCAGGCAAATTGTTTTAAAAATAATAAGGCTACATGTGTAGGTGATAAAAGTGAAAAAATATTAAAATATAGACATACCGGTACTTGCTTATGGAGCATCTGTTTGACTTGTTTAATACAAATGTACAAATATTCACACAAATATCCTTTGTGTCTAACATATGAAAGAACTCTCTTAGCATTCTACTATATACAGGAAAAATAACAAGACATCAATGTATTAAATGTTTTTTGGAAAATTATTCCTGGCAGAATTCTGATCAAAAGGTACAAGATATGACACAGCAAAATTGGGAAATACCCTGCTGGGCAGGGCAAGTCTTTGGCAAATTCATGAATATGGGAGAATTTATTGTTTGTGGATTGAAATATCAAGTTCACTGCATTTGCCAAGGAAAATAAAACAATAATAAATTGTATGTAAATAGTGGAAAATTAGAACAACTATATACTTCTTGGCTTTTGGGCAAAGAGCAAATGTATAATTGTGCTGGAGATTTAATAAAGATAAAAATGGATGGAGAAGATTTTAAGTTAATGTATACAAATGGTGGTTGAAAGATAGTGGGTAGTGCATTTTCTATTGTGAAGCAGGTATAACAAAAGAAATGGAAACCTTTGTGCATACATTCAGTGCATGTTTCTATTTATTATACTGAAGTGGGAATTTGGCATGGCAGCAGAAATATAAAAAGTTGGACTGGGAATGATTTCATGTGTGATGAACAAAATGAGATAATCAATGTGTAATGATTTGTAGACTGACTACAAAAAATAGTGACCTCAGTTAAAGAAATAAAGTGGACACAAATGATTTGGTAATAAAGAGAGAATGAATCAGGATTAAACTGCAAAACAAATATATGAGAGAAGACTGAATTGGTTGAAAAGAAAGGAGATACGAAGACATCGTGGCTGGGTGAAGTTGCTGAGATCCTAAAAAGGAGGTAGGAAGTTAAAATAATTAAAGGCAGTGTACCAGTAGTGGGTTCCACTTACCTTCACTACTGGTTCAGAATTGTGATCTTTGCTCACGCTGGGCGCTTCTGCACATGAGCAGAACCTTCTGTGCATGTGCAGAATGCCTGTGATGATGTCCGGGCGGGTGGGCAGAACTTCCTGCCACTGCCACTACTGGTACACCCAAACCGTGTTGAACCGGTAGAAACCTACCACTGCAGTGTACCAATGACTGCATGAACATGATTGAAAAGTTTTTAAAAGTTACAGTTTTTCTAATTATAGCCATGGGTGCATGATTAAATGTTACAATATGTATTATTCTTGTCTATGCTTATTTGATTTCTGGTTTGATTTGCCTTAGGACTGGTCTTCCAAGTATTGGTCTTGTCGGTATTGGTCTTGCCAGAATAACAAAGTAACAGAATTGAAAAAGACCTTCGTGGTCTTCTAGTTTGACACCATGTTCAGACAGGAAACCCTATACCATTTCAGAAAAATAGTTGTCCAATCTCTTCCTAAAAATTTCAAGTGTTGGAGCATTCAAAACTTCTGGAGGCAAGATGAATGTCTGGAGGCAACTACCCAGATATATTTCTCCAGCTGAGTTGATATTGCTTTTCAAGGGAGATTTAGAATATTTGGTGATGCTTTCTTAAAGGAACCTCCAAATAAGTTACCCTTGATTACGTAAGTGATGCACGCTATGGCAGATTGCCAATAATGCAATTGTTCTTGTCTTGATAGAAGAAGAAGTGGCTTATAAACTAGTTATTTTGAGCCTGATTAAACACTGGAACCATCCTAGCTTCATTTCTGAATTGTCCTTTGGTTGCCTGTGTCAAAATATCTTGACCTTTTGATTCTCGTAAGCCAAGAATCCTTTACTTAAAGAAAACTGACAGATTTCTCTACTTATGCCTGAGTAAATAGGGCCAAGAAGCTACTAAGCTACTTCATAGTTATTTCAAAGAGCAGACTTCAGCTGGAACACAACAGCTTGGGAGGGTTGAAGCAATTTCCACAGGGTCTAAATTTCTGTATGAAGAATATCCAGGGTTATGCTTTCTGCATAACCCTCTTCCTTTCTGTTAGAGCCTCATTTTTTAATCATTAAAAATGTATCCATTTTCACAAAACTAAAACACTGCATTTTCATGATGTCAGGTTACAAGTGATGATAAACATTTTCTGCAAAGCACAATGCTTCCAAAATTCTCCTGATGAGGCAAGGAAATTAGGAATTTGCAGAGTTTGTAAGGTTAAACTTAAAGTATTATTTTAATTTAAAATAATATATACATAGACAAAAAGAAATGCCATATATTGTAAATTGTAAAGAAAAGGAAAAGGGGTTTATTTACTTTATTTAACGCTGCCTCTCCCCATTTCCCATGCTGACTATATATCAAACAGGAGAAGATTGTTCTAAATCATATCCCTCGCTTTCATAGCATGTACCTTAGCTCAAGAAATTCAAGCTAACTTTCTCTCTTTAAAATGAGATCTAAATTATATATAAATAGAAATAGGCAAGACTGTCAATATATGGTGTTTGTAATATTTCAATAACCCATTACTCTTTAGAATATAAAGGGCAAAGGCAAATAAGAAACTAATTACTTGCAGGGCTCTTAATTTTTATTTATTTTTTAGTTGTTGGGCCTCAATATTCGGAATTTAGAGAAAATGCCATTTCCCCATTTATATGAATTTATGCATGTTTGCTATTATTAATTTTTTTAAAAAATCAGCTAGAATAAGATTTCTGTGGTTGGCAAAGGAGATGTCTGTGGCAATTGGTGCCTATGGAGATCAGCTTGGAGGCAACAGTGCTGAAAAATAAATATTTTCAAGGATGGGAACTCCGCTCAATCTCAATCACATTTCATTTCCCTAAAATATGGCTCTTATAAATCCACTGTAAATTTTGAATTTGCAGTGAATTGTGCTTGTTAAAACTATTTTGTACAACTACTGCTTGCAATTGATTTATAAAATAATTAATTGGCTGGAGTAGAAATGCATGATTTAGAATAATCAACATCAGAACTGCCACTCCCTATAGATCAGTCCCCAGTTTTTTGAACAGAAATTTAGTTACCTGCCAAGAACTGTTAACCATCAAGTTAGATTGCAAGATAAAAGTCAGTTTCCAATGTTCAGTCAGTTGCACCATTCTTCCTGGAATGGCTCTACAAGGTCACAAATTGCTGGGCGTATGCACAGAGAAATGTTCATAGTCCCCTTTTATGGAGTTTCCTTCCTTCCTTCCTTCCTTCCTTCCTTCCTTCCTTCCTTCCTTCCTTCCTTCCTTCCTTCCTTCCTTCCTTCCTTCCTTCCTTCCTTCCTCCTTCTTCTTTCCTTCCTTACTTACTTACTTTTGAAAGGTATCATTGTTATATAACATTTAAAACAGTGCTATGATTTAAACAGTCCTGTATCTGAAAGAACTGCATCATTCTAGTTGTCAGCCTTGGAAGCCATATTAGGCTGGAAGCTTCAGTGCCTAATATGGCTTCCAAGGCTGACAACTATTTCCTCATGTGTGAGAAAGTAAGAGGGGGGATTTAGGAGAGGGGAATTAGTAGACATAATAGCATTCTTCCTATCGGTCAAGGTCAGGGTGATCCAGCATCTGGAGGAGGAGTGGTCAGGGGCTGGGTTGAGGTGGAACGGATGTTGATAGGAGCATGTGATCCATTGAGGAGAAAGGGGGTGGTTTTGGGGGCTTTGGATTACTAAAGGAAAGCCCGGGCTTTTCAGATTCGGGATTTTTCAGATGTGCCAGTTCACCTATTCTAGTAAAACAAACTTTGGAAAATGCCTGCTTCTGCATCTTTATTGGGAGTTGGGGGTTTTCTGGAATGCTGACATGATCCCGAATCTCCCTAAAACCTAACAGCACCCCGTAAGGGGGCTGTCAGGGGTACTGAGCCCCAGCATCGACCTAAAACCCCGGGAGATGCAAAGACTCAGTGAAGATGGAAGAGAAAGGAGAAATCGGAGGGAGGCCTGCCAGGGCCCTGGATGCTCGAGGAATTGCCAATCCCTTGCCTGCTTTTTCTGATGAGAGAGGACAAGCAATGGAAGCTGCAGAGGAAGCCCTTTGACTTGGGGCTTGGGCCGAGGTGTCAGATTCCTGGGAGAGGTTCCCAACCCCTGGAGGTAAGCTGGAAGCTAGCGAAACCAACATTTGCCCTTTCTGATTTGGTACATGTAGGTCGCAGACACCCCACCCTTACTCACCCAGAGGCCAAACAACAGGATTACTACAACATTCCAATCCTGCAGAAATGGGGCATCAGGTCAGCTGACATACAGAATGTAACCCCCCCCCCTTTTTGGGCCCCTCGCCAACCTGTGATAGCATTACCTCCTGCAGAGAGCATACCGCCCGGATGGACTTTCTGTCCCAACCAGGGATGAATCCAGGGTCAGTGGTATCCCGTGCCATCTGTTCCAAGCTTCCAGGGATCCCTCTGGCCCCCCTTCTATGGCCAAATGATCCTGGCACCACAGGGAGGACTAATCCAGCAGCCAGCTGGAGTGCCCCCCCTCCAGTGCAGCAAGCAGCTCAGCAGCCAGGCTTCCTCCCCCAACAGCCAATGCCGTTGCCACCTCCCTTCTAGCCCAGCACACTTCACACCAGCCTGTTGGAATGTAACAGCCTGTTGGAATGCAACAACCAGAAGCAGCCCCGCAGCAAGTTCTACCGCAACCAGCCGCGGCCGCTGCCCTCCCACCTCCAAGGCCAGCCCCACCCCGCTTCAGAGCAACCTTTAATGGGACACCAGCCAAGCTAGCTTATTTCCTCAGCAGGATCTGGGCTCACGTGGATCAATATGGTGAGCAGTACAAATCAGAATAAGACTTAGTGTCAGCAGTCTCAGATGGAATGAATGAGGGGGAGGCTTCTGAATGGGTAGCCCAGATGCATAATGAGGGCGCTGCTGAACTAAATGATGCCGATGGGTTTATCACACTGCTCCAGTCCCGATTTGAGGACCCAGACTACGTAAATGAAAATGAAACCACGCTAAAGGTCATGAAGCAAGGTAATCGACCTATAAAAGACTTTGTATGGGACTTTAGATGAGTCGAAGGGAATCTAGGTCATTGGCCTGACCACATACTCCTGCACTACTTTAAAGAAGCCATTGACCCAGAAGTCAGAAAAGCTTGTAGGATCCGGGAAGTGCCTGAGCACCTCCACGACTGGTATATCATGTCCATTGCTCTAGACAGAGAAGTCCACCCCCCCCAGCCAAACCCTAGCACAGCAGCCACCTTGTAAAACGTTATCTAGCAACCCCATTTCAAAAGCTACAAATCTCACCCACCCTTATCGGAGGGGAGGGCAATTAATTGCTATCGCTGTGGACAGACAGGACATCAAGCTTCTGAGTGCCTGGCCTCTGTCCCAGTTCCACAACAACGACCCCCCACAACTGCACGAGGCAGGAGGGCTCCAAGGAAAGCCCCAAACACCAGCCAATTTGCCAGACAAGCGATTCCCCTCCCCACTGAAGACAGCAAGAAGCCTCTGGCAAAAGGAACCCCTCCCGACAGGGCTAGCAGAGATGAAGACCCAATGGTAAGTGCACCCATCTTCCCCTTCTCAATTAAAGTAAAATTACTGCTGCTGGAAATGGGGAAACAAGCAGAACTCCTAGCAATAATTGATACTGGCTGCACCAGATGTTTAATCGGGTTTAAAGTGGTAAAACAGCTGGGGATCAGAACAACACCCTTAAAGCACCCGATTAAATTTCACCAGGTGGATGGGATGTTGATTGGGAGAGTCCCTGCCACCCATATTACTGAACTGATTAAATTAGAGATGGGGAAACATCATGAAGAGCCTGGTGGCACAGTGGACTAAGTGCTGTTAAAGTAGCACTTAGTTGCCAGCTGCCTGCAATTATTGCAAGTTCAAATCTCACCAGGCTCAAGGTTGACTCAGCCTTCCATCCTTTTGAGGTAGATAAAATGAGAACCCAGATTGTGCGGGCAATAAGCTGACTTTGTATAAAAAAAGAACACCGCTTACGGGGGGGCCGAAAGCCCTACTAAGTAGGTATATACAAATGTATGAAGGCTATTGCTTAATGCATTGTAAGCCGCCCTGAGTCTCCAGAGAAGGGCGGCATATAAATCTAACTAATAAATAAATAAATAAAATGAACTTATATGATTTATAGTAACCCCAAAGATGTCAGAACCTATCATACTGGGCCTGGCTTGGCTGGACAAATGGGACTCCACCAGCACATGGGAAGATGGATACCGAAAAATCAGAATAGCAGTTGGCCCATCACCCCCTACCACTCCTCCCAAACAGCAACTTACCCATAACAGCAGCGGCCAGAGACAGCAGCAGCTTCTTCAGGCAAACACCAATCCCTAAAATGTATGCAGACTTGACTGAAGCTTTTAGTGAGGAAGATTGTAACCTCCTCCGCACTCATCGGGCCACAGACTGCACCATTGAATTACAACCAGGGGCTAAATTTCCAAACCCTAGAATGTACTCTATGACACCTGCTGAGATGACTGAATTGAGAAAGTACATTGACATCAATCTAACCAGAGGGTTCATCGAGCCTGTGAAATCCAGCATGGCCACCCCCATACTGTTTAAAGAAAAAAAGATGGTTCCTTAAGATTATGTGTCGGTCTGTGAATGGCATTTGCATACAAAAATATCTACCCCTCCCACTGATGAAAGACTTGTTGAACTACCTATCGAAAGGAAAATTTTTCACGAAGTTAGATCTAAGAGGAGACTACTACCAAATTCGCATAAAGGAGGGAGACGAATGGAAAACCACTTTTAACTGCCCCTTGGGCAGCTTCCAATTCCGGGTCATGCCTTTTGGACTCCAGGGGGCCCCCAGGGGTCTTCATGCAACTGATCAATGAAGTTTTGCATGAGCATTTATATCAGGGGGTTCTTGTTTATCTCGATGACATTCTCATATTCAGCGAAAATATGGAAGACCACATCAATGTCGAATAAGGGGATCGAAATGGACCCAGAAAAGGTGATGGCAGTACTGGACTGGCAGCCCCCACACACCTGTAAGCAACTCCAGGCTTCCTGGGGTTTGCAAACTTTTACAGACAATTCATCCCTTCCTACGCTGAGGTCGCACTCCCTATGACAGAACTGCAAAAAACTGGCCCATCTCCCACCAAGCCAAAATCTAGCCAGGCTTTAGCTTCGACAATGGACTGCCAAAAATCCTTTGAGTGGTTAAAATGCTTATTTGCAGTGGAGCCAATCCTACAGCATCCTGACCCGAATAAGTCTTTCATGGTTCAGGCTGACGCAAGTGATGTGGCAGTAGCAGCTGTTCTACTACAAAGGGACCCTCGTACAATCTAATAAGCCATGTGCTTATGCATCAAGGAAGTTAACTGACACTGAGTGCAGATGGGCGGTATGGGAAAAAGAGGCATTTGCGGTGTGATGGTCTCTCCTGTCCTGGAGACACTTCCTGGAGGGGGTGGAGGAGCCTTGTGAGGTTTGGACTGACCACAAGAATCTCAAAGCACTGAAGACCCCGAGGAAGCTTTCTCCAAAGCAGGTTCATTGGGCTTAATATTTCAAATGCTTTAACTTTAACCTGAAATATATCCTGGGGGGGTAAGAACCTTCTCGCTGACGCTCTCTCCCAATTTGACAGCCTATGGGAAGAGATAGTTCACACCATGATTTCAGAGATGCAGTCAGTCGCCCAAGCCTACACCAGAGTGCAAATGCGCCAGGGTTCCAACCTCCCTGAAGACAAGTTGACAGCGGAACTAAAAGCGGCACTCTCCAATGATTCCTGGTTCAAAGAACACCAGGTGGACCTCACCCTAAGGGACGGATTGGAGTGGAAGGGGAATAAACTTTATGTGCAAACTTTACGCGCCCTGCAGCCTGTGGCTCCTGGTACTGAAGAGAAGTCATGATTCTTGTCTAGGGGGCCACTCTGGGTTTTTAAAAACCCTCCATTTGACTAGGAGGCAATTCTGGTGGCCAAAGATGAAAACTGAAGTGGAAGACTATGTGAGGAGCTGTGCCATCTGCGCCACCATGAAATACCAGCCAGGGAAGCACCCTGGCCTTTTCCAGACTGTGGCCGAACCCACCAAGCCCTGGGAGGAGATTGCAATGGACCTCATAGTTGAGCTCCCTGACAGTGGGGGCAACCGAATCATTTGGACTGTCATTGATTTATTCTCCAAGCAAGCCCACTTCATCGCCTGCAACGGACTACCCTCAGCTAAAAAACTGGCAAAGCTGTTTGTGAAACACATCTACAGGCTTCATGGAGTCCCAAGAAGAAGAATATTGGACTGTGAGGTCCAATTTACTGCTAAGTTCTGGAGGGAATTTCTGTGATCCATTGGGTCATCCCAGGGACTTAGCTCACCTTTTCACCCATCGACTAACAGATCGGCTGAAAAATCGAACTCAATGGTGGAACAGTACACTAGGTGTTATGTGAATTATCAACAGGAGAACTGGGTGGACTTGCTACCATTCGCAGAAGTTGCTTATAATAATGCAGTACACAGCAGTACTGGGTTGACCCCTTTTCAAATAACTATGGGCATGGATTTTGTGCCGATGCCTGAGTTGCCTAGAGAGCCGCCCACTTCCATTAACGAATTGAATGACATCATTGAGAAAGGGTTGGGAGAATACAAAAAAAAGCTTTAGCGGAGTCAGCAGAAAAATATAAGGCTCAGGCTGATAAACGTCAGGGTCTCCGACCACCTTTCCAAATAGGTGATAAAGCGTATTTGTCAACCAAGTACCTAAGATTGAGAGTGCCCAGCAAGAAGTTTGGACCCAAATTCATAGGTCCCTTTCCCATAGTGAAAGTGATTAACTCAATGACTGTCCAACTTAGGCTCCCTCGCATATTAGGGAAAATACACCTCGTTTTCCACAGCAGCTTATTGAAACTGGTCAGAGAATCTACCCTCAGACCTTTGCCAGCTGCTCTGCCACCTCCTTTAGTAATACAAGGGGAGACTCATTATGAAGTGAAGAAAATCCTGGACTCTAGACTCTACAAGGGTTGATTACAATATTTGGTGCACTGGAAAGACTACCCTTTGGCTGAAGCTACTTGGGTTAAGAGTAGGGATGTGAAGGCTGATGCACTCATGAAACAGTTTTATGACAAATTTCCTGACAAACCGAAAGGTCCTCCTGGGAGGATAGGGTTAAAGGGATTGGTGCTAAGCGAAAACCTCTTCTTTTGTGGTTTGTCTGTTTTATTTTTCAGGATGTGGTTCTTTCCGCAGGGGGAGGGGGGCGCTTGTCAGCCATGGAAGCCATATTAGGCCGGAAGCTTCAATGCTGCTAACTCCTCGTGTGAGGGAAAGTAGGAGGGGGGATTTAGGAGAGGGGAATTAGTAGACATAATAGCATTCTTCCTATCGGTCAAGGTCAGGGTGATCCAGCATCTGGACGAGGAGTGGTCAGGGGCTGGGTTGAGGTGGAATGGACATTGATAGGAGCATGTGATCTATTGAGGAGAAAGGGAGTGGTTTTGGGAGCTTTGGATTACTGAAGGAAAGCCCGGGCTTTTCAGATTCAGGATTTCTCAGATGTGCCAGTTTACCTATTCTAGTAAAACGAACTTTGGAAAATGCCTGCTTCCGTGTCTTTACTGGGAGTTGGGAGTTTTCTGGAACACTGACATTAGTCACATTTAAAAATAAAGAAAGAAAAGAATAGGGAATAAGGACCTTAAAGTTCAAACATGATTTCTTTCTTTCCCGATTTTTCTACATAAATAGCTGCTATTGTGAGATGCTAGAAAACTATCTGAACCTGTCTGGGCCCTCTAAATGTTGAGTTTACTAGACAGAGAAGGTGGTATCATGGCCTGAATGTCAGTCGAACCCTATGCAAAAACATTCATGTTTATGAAGTAAAATCGCAAAATAAGTACAAGTGCCCACCACAAAAAGGTATTTTTTCCACAGATTAATATCAGTAAAAATTGTATTCTGAGTGCTTGAGAAATGTCAACTCGATTGAAATGTCAACTCAAGATAAAGAAAGACACTCTTCAAGGAAATAGCAGAATGGATCAGAAATGTTAGAATGGAGAAGATTTGTTACATCTCAAACTCATCCAGGTTTATTCCAATAATGCCAAATATACCAGTAATTTAATATTATTATAGGTAGTCCTTGAGTTACAACCACAATTGGGCCCAAAATTTCTGTTGTGAGACATTTGTTAAGTGAGTTTTGATCTTTCTTGCCTCAGTTGTTAAGTGAATCACTGCAGCTGATAAGTTAGTAACCAGGTTGTTAAATGAACCTGGCTTCCCCATTGATTTTGTTTATTGGAAGGTTGCAAAGGGGGATGACAGGAGATGACCTTGGGACACAGCAATAGTCATAAATGTGAACCAGTTGCCAAGCATCTTAATTTTGATCACATGATCATGGGGATACTGGAAAGGTCTGTATATAACTTCAAATCACTGTGAAAAACTGTCATAAGGCACTTTTTTCAGTGCCAATGTAACTTTTACAGTCACTAAGTTGTTGCAGCAAAAAGATAGAGATCAGGCCAAGCTCTTCAATGCAGGAAAGAGTTTATTGTGCACGGTTCAAACTGCCCTAAGGCAAACAAAAGTCTGAACCCCGAAGAGTTCCTCGGGACTAGTATTTATATCATTTCAACTACATACTCATATTAGAGAACTTTACTTCTAACACGTAGAAACTAACCTTCATCAATTTGCACGGATCAAAGAGAAAAGGAAATAATAAACACCCCCTGACACATTCATGTTATCTGGGAAGTGTTTTAAGACAAAACATAAGAAGATTAGGGACAGGAAGACGCCTCTAGAGCAATAAAGGAAGCATCAGTTGTTATCTGGGCATATACATGACATTTGGGGTGCAATAAACAGTAAATTACAGGATGCATTTGTTTTGGGTCAAGACACCCTTTACAGATAAGGACCTTCGTCAAATACCTTGGTCAAGCCAGCAACCTTTTATGGCTCGGGAGAGGAAAGTTACCCAGGGCCAAATTGTTAAGTCCCTAATATTTGAGGTACAATCCAATATCAGAATTTGTGCTGCCTTAAAGTGAACTGTTGTAAGTTGAGGGCTACCAGTACTTTTATTCTCACAGTAAGACATTCTGGAAGGTAACAGTAGTCAATTAGGCAAAGTTTGGAATTTTCTGTCATTGAACATCACAGCATCCTATTCTCTTCTGCTTCACAGATATAAATCTTTCCTACATAGATGCCTGGTTTACATCTTTGCTTTCTGTTATCAGTACAGTATTCCAACTACCCTGCTGTCTTGCAGGAAGAAGCAAGTTAGATGAACGTAATTTAATTTTAATTAATTTGTTTAAATTTTAATTCATTGGATTTTGAGACTACCCAACTCCAAAAGACTATGGGCGGCTTACAATGTTTAAAATAAATAATTTAAAAAGTAGGATGAAAGCCTGTTCCAACTCTGCAGAGCTTCTTCTGCAGCTATCAGGGCTCTGATAAGTGTTGTTATGTGGTTACAGGTCTGCCATGATGTTCAGCATCCAGCTGAACATCATGTTCAGCTGGATGCTTGTTTTTGGCAATGTTGTCATGAGAGTTTTGGTAGAGGGAACAAGTTTTTTTCCCCATCAATCACTATTTTGAAATATTTCTTCCCATTCCATTGTGGATATCTTACCAAACATTAAAAAATAAAGAAAAATGAAAATTAAAAAGTTGTAATTTTCTTTCCTTTCCTTTTCCAAATCTTCCTAATTAGTGAACACCACGAAGAATGGAAATGGGTCTATTTGAAACAGGATTCTCAAACCGTACCCTATCTATGTGTCACCTGTAAGGAATGAAAGAGGGAGTTAGAATAGAATAGACGATCTTTACTTATGGATAGAACAATATTCTTATGTAAGAGGAGAGCAATTTTGTTCACTATACTGAGTCAAGCTATGATCTTACCATATAAAGGCTTTTTAGACTATTAACTAATCTTTTAGTGGCAGAACATTATTCTAATTTCTAAATTATAATTTAGATTTATAGGCTTAACAACAACTAAATATCTACCGACTTGAGATGTAAGATAGATCTCTTTAAATTACTTTTTACTTTTATTTATTTGGCAGCATTAATTATTCCTCATTGAAAAGGTGCCAGGAATGGTTGATAATACAAGAAGATATGACATCAAAAGAAAAAATTATGGGAAAAGAAAAGTAATTCTTAGTGTACAACAGCTCTCGCAGCAAAATCAGCACTGAAGAACTGAATGCCACAGTTGGAAGAATATATACATTAGACTTAATGAGAAATTAAGGGCCTGGTGGCTCAGCAGACTAAAGCATTGTGATTAACATCAGCTGTCTGCAATTACTGTAAATTCGAATCTCACCAGGCTCAAGGTTGACTCAGCCTTCCATCCTTTCTAAGGTAGGTAAAATGAGGACCCAGTTTGTGGGGCAATAAGCTGACTTTGTATAAATATACAAAAGTATGAAGGCTATTGCTTAACGCATTGTAAGCCGCCCTGAGTCTCCGGAGAAGGGCAGCATATAAATTGATTTTTTTTTAAAAAAATGGCTAAGATTGGTTCTAGCTGACTCATTCAAGAACAAATACCCAATATTTTAAATATTGTAATATAGTAATTATACTATCTCATTATAAATCAATAACATTTTCCTCTTTCTTTTTTCTCTGGAGGAGTTCCCCTGGTCCCCTTGTAGTTGAAAATGGTGGTTTATCATCCATCTTTCTTTTTTCACAGAAACAAGACTGTGGATGCAATGCAGCTGCATGTTCTGAAATATAGATACAGATATACCTATATTTACAAATATAGATATAGAGATACGTACATACCCAGTATCAGAGCACAGTTAATGCCTCATCAAGGAGCATGACTGGTTGTTTTATAACTATTTTTAGTACCATTCTACAAACATATATGTAAACATCTATGCACACAATATATATACCCAAAAGGAAGAATCTTAGAGAGCAGACAGAGTTCTTTTTCTTTCATGGACCAAGCAGATGAAAAGGAAGGGAAGATTCGAGAGGGGAAGATTATATATAAGCATAATGCCATGCTTATATCTTTTAGAGGTTACAGTTGAGAGCTTAGTAGGATTCTGAGATAATGTAGTAAGAAAAGATGGAGAGTAGAATAAAGAATGAAGATACCTGTGATATCATCTAGAGCAGGGTGTCAAATTTGCATCATCACGGCAGCATCACGTGATGTATGAGGACTTTTTTCCTCCTTTGCTAAACCGGGTATGTGTGTGGCCAGCACTTGACACATCTGGCCAATGGGCCGGGAGTTTGACAGCCCTGATCTAGAGAATGTGTTTCACATCAAAGAAAGGAATTAAAGGGCCAATCTCCAAACTACTCTTTGCTCTGTTTGCTTCCAATCTCATTGTCTGATTTAACTTGCCCACTAGATAGAAACAAGAAGGAGGAGGAGCTGGAGGAGAAACAAGGATGAAGAAGTTTGGACAATGTTCCTAATTTCCTTTTCAGCACTCACTGCAGCTTGATGGATGATTGGATGGATATAGGCTTGGTTAATGTCAATAAGCAAATGAGGTGCAAGGTGTACTGGTGTAACTTGTGCTTGACAAATTTTGACCTTCAATCTTGTCCATGAAGTGAAGATACAATCAACTCTGAAGCAACAATAAAATACTTTATCAATAAAAGAGAGAAAGTTTGTTAATGCAAAGCAGCTAAATGAAGTAACAAATCCTTGGCTGAAATCTCTTAGATAATGTTATTGTGGGGAAAGGAACATAATAACATATTATCTAGATTAACTTTCTGGATTTGAAAGGATGCCTCTCCAGAAAGCCCTTTCTCACAAAATAGTGGTTAAAAAGGGGGGGGGGGGGAAAGAGGAAGAGGAAAAGCGAGAGGCAGCCTGTTCTGTTTAAGAGCTAATTACCCAAGTCATAGTTCGGAAGAATAGAAGGAGAGATCTAGAGATCTAAGAATAGAAGGAGAGATTGAGTCTCTCTTATTACTTCTGCTTCTCATGTTCCTAAGTACTCTGCTAAACTATTTTTCTAGAATTTGTTTGAAGGTGTTGTTCAATCTAAAAAAAAATCCAACACACCCTTTCTAAAACAATATTTAATATAGACATTTATGAGGAACAGGCTATACTGTAACCTTAGAAATAAATCTGCTGATAATCATCCTATTTCACTGCTTTGATTACATTCTATACATGATAACCATAATCAAAATCTGATAAGAGAGCTTATTTATTAATTAAATGCATAATTAAAAAATATTTTCAAAGAACTTGGCAAAGAGGTGTTTACTAGGTCAAGTCATTACATGTGTTGTAAGCAGTGCATAACTTGTATTTTTATATACAATAAAATAGCAAGACAGTGAGCACATCAAAATAATTTTTGATTCAATGTGTATGTTATCTAACACTTTGCCTGGGAGCAGCTAGTTTTTTTATGCATTTATGTAAAGGTATGTCCATATTTCACCATCTTATGGAATCAGGATTTTAAGCCAATGTTGGAACAGTAATAAGTTTTTTTTTCTTCCACTCAGCTTCAGGCTGATAGATGTGCCATCAGCTCAAAATGCAGATTTTCTTGGTGACAGTTGCTATGTGAAATGTTATGAGATAGAAATTCCTGTCATAATTAATAATAAGCAAAGGTTTACCCTTTGATGTGTTAAATTCCATGTTACTTAATTGAGACTTTATGGCTATGTTTATTACTATAAATTTCTCTTTTATCTTATTGGTTTCATTGCTATCCAGAATCAAAACTACCATAGGATTCAGAGAAAACTATTAATACTTTAGATGTTTATCTGTCTTTCTTACCTGGCCAAAAAAAAATCCTAATGAAATTATTAATACACTTTTAATTGTAAAATCTTTATAAGGAAAAACTTATAAATATACCATGTTTCCCTGAAAATAAGACTCTGTCTTATATTTTTTTGAATCCTGAAATAAGCGCTTGGCCTTATTGCCATGCGCTCAAAAGCCCAATAGGGCTTATTATCAGGGGATGTCTTATTTTGGGGAAAACAGGATAGTATACACTAAACTTTAGTTGAAGATACAATAATAAGAGCCTTGGTGGCGCAGCAGACTAAATTGCTGTTAACTAGTACAAACTGCATGCAATTACTGCAAGTTCGAATCTCACCAGGCTCAAGATTGACTCAGCCTTCCATCCTTTCGAGGTAGGTAAAATGAGGACCTGGATTGTGGGGACAATAAACTGACTTTGTATAAAAAAGAACACCGCTTTTGGGGGGGGGGCAAAAGCCCTACTAAGCAAGTATATACAAAAGTATGAAGGCTATTGCTTAACACATTGTAAGCTGCCCTGAGTCTCTGGAGAAGGGCGGCATATAAATTGAACTAACTAACTAACTAACTAACTAACTAACTAACTAACTAACTAACTAACTAACTAACTAACTAAATAAATAAATAAATAAATACATACATACATACATACATACATACATACATACATACATACATAATAGTGTTTAACATTCTTCCTCCCTCAGGAAATATTACAATAATGTATATTAATAATTTTTTTTAAAAAAAATATAGGAAACCATCATTACAATCTGCAAAGGCAATAATGAAAAAATAGGCAAAATGTTCTTTTTAAATATGATAAGACACTTTGAATTACTGGGAATATGAAACAAAGCTTCCATGTGGGAAGGCAAGTTTCACAGAGTAGGACAAAGACCATAAACCATTTTTCCCAACCTGGTTCCTTCCAGATGTGTTGGAATTCAAGTCCAATAATCATTAACCAATATAGTAATGATTCTACCAACTAGAGATTATGGGAATTGAAATCCAACACAGTGGGAAGGTACCAGATTGAGAAAGCCATAAAGGAACATTCATCAGCTGCTTTGAAAAGCAAAACACACTCTACATGAAATAGGATCAAAATGATTAGCTGATTCTCACCTATTGACTGCCCAATCTCTCATCTGTATATCTATGTATGTTTCCACAATTTCTAAATATTTGACGTTCCATCCAGTATCTACATTTTCAGATACAGTATTAGAAAAATACAGATTGTATAGTGGCAGTTTATTTGGTGAATGTTGGATTTATTCATTATAAATAAGGTGTTTAGATAGGACATATTCCTAGGATAAATCTTACTACCGATATCCTATGAATTGACCCTAGGCCATGTCTAATATACTACTGAGGGGGGAGGGGGGGATAATTTCATAATGGTTTGCTATTATCTAATATGATGTGTGTGTGTGTGTGTGTGTGTGTGTGTGTGTGTGTGTGTGTGTGATCTTTCGAATTAGACTGCTAATAATCCTGGGTTGTTCTTGCAAATCAGGACCAGGTTAAAAAAAAGTAGAGGAGTCCCTGAGGATTTTACTCTGCTAGTCATTGCCAAATATAGGGGGTAGTGCTAATCTCCATTTCAAGCAGCTGAGCCAGTATTGTAGGACGACATTTCCATGGTTGTGTGGCCAGCATGATGTCACGAAGCACTGTTATCTTCCCACCAAATGGTATCTATTTATCTACTCACACTAACATACTTTTAAAATGCTAGGTTGGCAGGAACTGGGGTGAGGAAGAGTTCTCACTCAGTCACGTAGTGCTCAGATTCAACCTCATCTATCAGCTTTCCAGACAACAAGTCTATCATCTTAACCACTGAGCCACTGCACCAGCACTAAACAGAATATGACAGGAACCTGAAATAGCGATTCTATGGAAAGGAAAGTGGTGGCAATATAGTGATTATGTAATATATATAAAGTTCACATTGCCAACTTTGTGCCTTCAAAGCTTCCTTTGAATGCAAAATCAAATTGAAATGTCAAAATTATTTATTAATCCATATTCTCACATGGAGACCAATGGTATCCTTTATTCCATGTATCCAACCTGTGGGCCAAGTGCCACATGCAACCCTAAACAGTTAGAAATGTGGCCTCACAAGATCATAAACTTTTAACATTATTGTATGACTTATATACATTAATTATATTATATATTTTAGGCAAGTGCTCTCTGTGCAAACCTTCAAAGCACAGCTTCTTTCAATTGTTGGATATTCATCTTTGTATCAGTTTTGATGTATCAGTTTTGATCAGAGTATTCTTGGCTTGCTCCTTCTTCTTCCACTAACCATTTACTTCCTGTGCAATGAATTGCACAGAGAGGAGAAGCAAGAATGAAGAAATTTGGACAATGTCCCTGTTTTCCTTTTCAAAACCCACTACAGCTTGATGGATGATAAATGTGATTGGCTGGATACAGGCTCTGTTATGTCAATGCGCAAATGAGGTTTGCAATGAATTTGCACAGAGTCGGACAAAATTGAATGACTAAAACAGACAAAATATTACATATTTTACATGCGGCCCAAGATAATTTCTCTTCACTCAATGCGGTCCATGCAAGCCAAATGGTTGGACGCCCACCTTCTATTCTTTATTCAAGAAGCAAAACTACAGTTTCAGTAAATCACTGTTTTCTGTAGTGGCAAAAGTTCAAATTTTCAATCTTCTGCAGCATGCAATTGAGGATATTGCATTTGCCTGGGATTTGTGCAGATTAATCTGCAAAATAGATACAATTCTTTCATTGTTGCATTCCAATTGGTTCAAAGACAACAGCATTGAAGGGATCCTTCTAAACCTATGATGGCGAACCTATGACAAGCATGGCCAAAGTGGCACATGAAGCCATGTCGCCCAGCATGCGCAGCCTTGCCTGTTTATCTTCCAGGTTTCTGGCATGCATGCGTGCAAAGCAATCAGCTGGCCTTCACGTGTGTGGCAGTGCTCATGCACCAGCTAGCTGATCATTGGGCATACATGCACGCTAGAACCCAGAAGTTCGGTTTTTCTGGAGTGCAGCCCTGATGAGCATGCACACATGTGATGTTTCTGTGTGACCTTTTCGGCACTTGGTCCTGAAAAGATTCGCCATCACTGTTCTAAAATTCAAATCATGCTGAATAGAAATTAAAGGCTCAGTCCATTTGCCTGGCAAATATTCTGCTAGGACAACACACCAATATATATAATGTGTAATGTAACTGTTTAGTTCCAAATTAAAACACACACGCACAACCGTAACTTGCAGGTTGTTCTTAATGCAACTTATGAAGCTGTGTTTCAAATAGAGCTCATGTAGAAGAAATTGTGAAAACAGATGGGCAGGATAGCAGAGCAAAGTAGCAGAGCATTTTTGGGGTGGATTTGGTATTAGTAATTTAAGTAGAAGGGCCAAAGGATTGTCCATAACAAAGATGCTCATCCCCAATTGTTATTTTGAAAAGCAATAGCATCCAACACCAGATCTCTATAGCTCTGACACAATGAAACAGACACAATGAAGGAGAGCTAGTAAATACAACTGAACATCAACAGCACAATAGAATAAAATAAAATAAAATCACTGAGCTTGAAAAAATAGTTTGAGAATGAGTTTATTAGAGAATTTTAGGAAAGCACCAGAAAAGATCATGTAGGGATTTGACCTATTTCAGGAAACATTGCAGGCAAAGAAGGTTCTTTTTGTATTATGAAAATAATCACTTCTTCCACGATCTGCTAATGTTGTATTTCTTTCTTGTGCTGTTTATATTACTTCAAGCTGATGCAGAATATAACTCTGCATTTATTGTATCTATTATAACCTTCAGGATCGTGCAGCAGATCCACTTTTAACATTAGTTGATTATACATTTATAAATGAATCTGCTGCACTTGACCCTGCAGATATAAATACTTATTCCTTTGAAGTAAGTTATACTAAGAGGACAATATCTAGAGAACCAGAGGCTGCAACTTTGCCTTCCGCCTTTCCATGAGACTGCAAGAGGCCATCTCAAAACATGATAGTATTAAAAAAAAAACACAACTTTTTTTTTGTCCAGGATGAGCTTTTGTCTTTATTGCTTTTTGTTTTTTGCTTGTTGATTTTCAGAGTTTTAAAGATAGGAATGGCAAAGGACTGAAAGTTAAACTGCTTCTATCCCTTAAATTATTCATAACTGAAAAAAGTTGCAAATGCAAATTTAGCAAACTTGCTGACAAAATTTGATGGTGCAAATTCAGAAAACTGTATTACAGTAGTCTAAATGAGAGGCTACAATGAAATGAATTACTGTGAACAGGGATTTGGTCCAGGTATGGATATAACTGGCCTGCCACCTGAAGATGTGCAAAAGCCCTTCTAGCCACAGCTGCTACCTGCTCTTCAAGCAGGAGTCACAAGTCCATGAAGACCCCACCCCCAACCTCCCAGGTTGTGTACAGATCTATCTGGAGATAGACTTGTACACAAGATGGAAGAACATTGTCTATGGAGGGTCCAAATACCCATAGTCATTCTATCATGTTCATGTTGATTTGGAACCTGTTTTGCCCATTCATACCTTCAATTGTCTCCAGACATAGCCTTCACACTTACAATTGTTGTAGCACCTCAACAGGCATGTGATCAAAATTTGGGTAACTGGCAATGGGCATGTTTTTACAATGGTTGCAGTATGCTAGTGTCATTTGTGATCTTCCTAGCCATATTTTGTGATAATTTATGACATTCCCAGCCAAGTTCTGACAAGCAAATGACTGCCTGATTCATTTAACAACTGAAATAGTACACTTAACAACAATGGCAAAAAGGTCATAAAATTGGCCACAGCTCACTTAACAACTGCCTTACTTAGCAATGGAAATTCTGGTCCCAAAGGTGTCTATAAGCTGAGGACCATCTGCAGGGTCCCTTGTGATGCTAAAATCTGTATATAAACAATTCGCTGTACAATAAAACAGCCGCTTCATGGCGAGCCATGAATTTGTTGGTAGTATTATTTCACATGTTTATTTCCATGTCTGTCTAACAATTATTCACCATAGTAATTATTGTAATGTGATAAATATCTATTGGTTGATATCTCTATCTGAAGATGGAGAAGACCTAAAGTAACCTTTTCCAACCTGGTGTAATGGAACTGTAACTGCATTAACTAGGAATTCTGTGAAACACCATTCCATTGAATCTGAAGAGTGCCTAAGGAAGACTGATTTTTAAATGTGAGTTGCATTGTAGGTCATAATGTTTTAGAATGTCTTATGACATTCTAGACCTGGAACTAGGTATTATTCAAGCAATATTTTTTCCACTTGTGCTAAAATCATGCTCCTCTTCTCATTTTAATCTTTCTCCAGACATTTAAGCACTGCAGCAAAAATAAGAATTATAAATCTCAACATTCCTCATTGTCAGAAATTGCAGAAAACAATTGCGTTGTTTTCAGGCATTAGAGGTGACTCAGGAGTCCAGATGATGATGATGATGATGATGATGATTAGGAATTCTCAATTTTGGTGGCTGGTAAGCATGTCTTTTGCAACAGTGTGAAACAATTTCCATGCCAGGTCATGGTTACCCATAAAATGGCTGCCATGATGGATATATTCAGTTATGACATACCAATTTATGAAAAGACATTAATCACTGTCCTTACCCTTTGGCTGGCTTGGTTTCTTTTAAAATAATAATTTTAATTCAATTCAATATGGAATTGAATGGGAAGCTTGCATACAACAAAGCAATACCAAACTCTGCATTATCCTTATTTCTGATAATTTCTCTGAATACCACATACATTTTTAGATAATAAAAATCCCAAATGACTGCAGGACAAATCACAGGTCCATTGATGTCCTTACTCAAGAGGTGCACCTTACTCAAGAGGTGAGGCCAACAAATTATCTTCATTTGGAAACTCTAGAATTGCAGGTTTGTTTTTATACCACATAATATGCTATCTAAATCCTGTGTCAACTTCTGTAGTAATATGATTCAGGGAGGGCTTTATCTTGTCCTTTTGGAGAATATCAAGTTTTGCTTGAAAAAAATTACAAGAAAACAACTGTGCTGTTGAATTAAACATGCCCAGGAGGCAGAATCACTAAAATTATGCAGGAAATTATTATACAACCCTTGCACAGATATATGGTTATGCTGTGCTTACATAATGTGAGAATAACCCCCATTGCCCTGATCTGTGGATCAAGCTGTTCACATTCTATGAATAAAGGCTTGAATATAAGAGAGAGGAAAAGAAGGAAGGAAACCTGAATTGTTTATAGCTATCATTAGAGGATAAATAAATACCAAAATATTAATATGAATAATATGAGAGTTTTATCAAGAGTGTTTTTATCTCCTGATGTGAAACAATAGTTACCTAAGGGAAGATGATTCAGGAGCCTTGAAGGCTGAACATCAGCCATAACTTTGGAGCCGATTTAAGAGTGTGACAACACTGCCAGGTTGCCCTATTTTATGGGCAACCAACTGAAGACGGGAACGGATTTTGTCATATTCTATTATCCTATTGCAAATCCAATCTTAGTCTGTGTTTTACCAGTATAAAATATGGTTTCATTTATTAATTCATTTATTAATTACATAAAAATAACTCTTTATGTAACTACCATTTATGTCAAATTCTGGACATAGTCCCCAATCAACAGTTAAAACAAGATCAATACATACACTTAACTATTAAAACCACAAAAAATAGAATCTTTAGCAATGTAATCCATCATTAATCCTCTTGCCCATGTCATTTTTTCCAGTGCTTGGAGGGGAAAGTCAGATGCTTTTCAGAAAGTTAGGAGGATAGAGGTTTGCCAAAGATGAAGGAGAAGAGCATTCCCTAGGGCAGAGGCTGCCAGAGAAAAGACCTATTTATTATTATTGTTGTTGTTGTTGTTGTTGTTTAAATTTATTAAATTTATATACCACCCTTCTCACGAGGGACTCAGGGTGGTGAACAGCCAGAATTAAAATACATACAATACAAAACTTAAAATAATTTAAGATTAAATTAATTTGAGTCCCTTCGGAGAGTAGGGCGGTATATAAATTTGATTTGATTAATTTGATTGATTGGCTTCCCCAATTTAAAAACCCCTATAAAATTTACCCATAACAAAAATTTTTAAGCCAGCCCAGCTTGCCGAAATAGAAAAGTCTTCATGGTTCCCATAAGATGGCAATGTTTAAGCAAAAGGACTAGAAGCATGCCCACCTTATCTGATCTGGGCAGAATGGGAAATCCTAGGATAGTCCCTAGGAAGAAGTGGTCTTGCAGATAACCTGGGCCATAGTATATAATGCTCTAAATGTAATAATGAGCACTTTGAATTGCATCTGGATTGGAAGTCTGGATCCAATGCCACTTGCATGGATAAACACCTAGGGGCACCCATCCTTGCAGGCATCAGTGCATTCTGGACCAGTAGTAGCTTCTGGTGGTCTTCAAGGGCAGTCCAATGTAGAGAAGAGAGAGACAGGGAGAGAGAAAGGGAGGCAGGGATGCTTAGGAAAGGAAAAATAAGAATAAAAATAAAAAGCACAGATTTCAAACTGAGGACATTCTAAGTTGATCAGAGTATGGAAGAGCATCCAGTCTTTGAAAAGATAGTATAAAAGGCGATAGGTTAAAACATAGTTTCTTGAACTTCACATGGGCATATTCACTACAAGATAGGAATCTTTCTATACTTTGTAATATCACTAGTATTTTCTAATTTAATTATATTTAAAGTCCTATTAAAACTGTTTTCAGAAGAAAGCTCTGCAATTTATTTTGTACTGATGTTTTGAGAAGTCTTTAAATAAAATATTTTTATTTTATTCCAGTTATCACACCCCAGTTTTAACAAAAACTAGTTCAAGAAACCTCATTGACAAATATAGTCTTGTGGCTGGGTTGAGTTAAAAGTATTAAAGACATTTCCATCTTGGATTTAGAATTTTCCAAAAACTGATGGAAAAACATCATCAATGGTTAGAAAGAAATAATTTTCTTTTTGTTTTTAATAATTTTCTTGTCCTTTAAAGTAGAGATTTTATCTAAACTACATAAAAATACATATAAATACGGTGCCGTGATTCTTAGATACAAATTTATTTATTTTCAATGGACAGCAGTATACAAATTAACTACATAAATAAATAAGTCTTGAACCTATTCATCTTAGAAGGAGAAATGCTTAATTCTTCAATCAAGGCAAATGCAAGCAACATGTCTCACATTCATACTTTAAAACTTCCTTTAATGCTTATTTATTTCTAACTTAATTCTAACTTTCAAAAAGAAAAAAACAGGAAGAGAAAGAGAAACTGATCAGATTTTGAGTCATGGATTAATCCCATTACAACATAGCCCTGTTTATAGACCTGTGATCAAGGGTGAAATCCAGCAGGTTCTGACAGGTTCTGGAGAACCGGTAGCAGAAATTTTGAGCAGTTTGGAGAACTGGTAGCAGAAATTTTGAGTAGTTTGGAAAACCGACAAATACCATTTCCAGAGTGGGGTGGGAATGGAGATTTTGCAATATCCTTCCCCCAGGAGTGGGGAGAAAATGGGGATTTTGCAGTATCCTTCCCCTCGAGTGGGGCGGGAATGGAGATTTTGCAGTATCCTTCCCCTGCCATGCCCACCAAGCCACGCCCACAGAACCGGTAGTAAAAAAAATTGGATTTCAACACTGCCAATGATGGTGAACCTATAACATGCATATGACAAGTGATATGCTATGTCATTTTTGGTGACACACCTAGAGGCCAAATGAAAATATGTCATATACCTGTGTAGCTTTTGGAGCCCCTGGAATTCAGTCAAGAATGTCTGCTTTCATGCAGCCTCTGAACCCTCCTAAAAGTGTATGAGAACAGGGCATTCTTTTCTGTTCATTTTGGTGGCTACAGGCCACACAAGTGCATTCTCCAAACTTTAAAAAGTGAAGGCCTTATATGACCTAGAGGTGCTGCAGATAATCTTTTTTTCCTTAGGAGGTAGGCAGAATGTTTATTTCATAAAGTATTGTACCACTTCCTTTAAAATTGTGTGTGTGTGTGTATGTGCTTGGGAGGGAGGGAGGGAGGGAGGGAGGGAGAGAGGGAGTGTCAAACCAGCAGAATGAAGTTAGGTATTTTCTGAATTTTTAACACGCCAATCCCAAAAGGTTTGTTCTCGCTGATATAAAGCATTGTCCTGAGATAACTATTTTAAGATAGTTGCAATAAATGTTCATACAATGATATTTCTTTTTTTCAAGTTTTTTATTTTATTTTACATATACATATTTATTTTACATATACATACTTTATTTTACATATATATATGTACATATATCAATGCATCAACAGTGTGGCACCTGAGTGTCATACATTCTAATACAAATAAAACTAGTAAAATTAATCAATCAACTTAAATATTTCTAATAATAATGCACATTTATATTAAGTTGTAGTCTATCATTATTTAATTATTCCATGTTTTAATATATTGCTCAGATACCACTCACCATATTATTTGATCATACATAATAATACCGTCATTCAATTTCTAACTTCCCTCTCTTGTTATTGCTTTTATTTTATTATGTGAAAATGTATACACTAATATTCCCCCTTCCTCTTATTTCTATCTCTATTCTAACTTTTAATCATGTAACCCTTTTATTACAAGACGTTTTCTTTCTACCCAACACCTGTCGCCCACTTTGGTACTTTGAAACCTGTTCATTTTTAACTTACCTCTCATATTTCACTCTTTACATCTATTTGTATTAAGATACAATCATTCATTATAGGCGAACTTTTTGCTAGTCTGCTAACTAAGATATGTAGGAAACACGTCACAATAGTAATGGTGAATTTTAACTACCCTGACATCAACTGTAAGACAAACTCTGCACCAAGTGGAAGATCCAACAGGTTCCTAACAAACCTAGCTGACAACTTTGTTTCCCAAAAAGTAGAGAAGGGAACAAGGGAATCAGCCATATTGGACTTAATTCTCACTAACAGAGATGAAATGATAGAAGGTGTTGAAGCTACAGGAATCTTGGGGGCAAGTGATCATGCAATATTAGAATTCAACATTATGCAGGCACAAGTAGTAGAACAAAGTCAAACTAGAGTCTTGGACTTTAAGAGAACTAATTTATGGAATTGCATCTACATGGAGGAAGTATACAGTAGAGTACCCCAAGGCTTTGTTTTTAGGCCCAGTACTCTTCATCAATGATTTGGACAAGAGAATAGATAGGGAACTCATCAAATTTGCAGATGACACCAAGCTGGTAGGAATAGCCAACACTCCAGAAGATAGACTTAAGATACAGAAGGATCTTGACAGACTTGAACATTGGGTGCTATCTAACAAAATGAAATTCAATGGTGAAAAAAGTAAAGTTCTACATTTAGGCAAAAAAACAAAAAGCACAGGTACAATATATGTGGTACTTTGCTCAATAGTAGTAACTGTTAGTAGAGGGATATTGGAGTCCTAGTGGACAACCATTTAAATATGAGCCAGCAGTGTGCAGCAGCTGCCAAAAAAGCCAACACAGTTCTAGGCTGCATTAAGAGAGGGGTAGAATCAAGATCATGTTAATACCACTTTATAATGCCTTGGTAAGGCCACACTTGGAATACTGCATTCAGTTTTGGTCACTACACTATAAAAAGGATGTGGAGACTCTAGAAAGCGTGCAGAGAAGGGCAACAAAGATGATTAGGGGACTGGAGGCTAAAACATATGAAGAACGGTTGCAGGAACTGGGTATGTTTAGTCTGATGAAAAGAAGGACTAGGGAGACATGATAGCAGCCTTCCAGTATTTGAGGGGCTGCCAAAAAGAAGAGGGAGTCAAGCTATTCTCCAAAGCACTTGAGGGCAGGACAAGAATGTTCTTTCATTTATACAATGATATTTCTTCTAGTGGCTCTCTACAAATATTCCTTGGAAAGAATCAGTGGTGGCTTGCCCCCGGTTCGGGGCAGTTCACAAGAACCGGTAGTAAAACTGGCAGGAGGCCCCACCCACCACCCCAGATGTCGTCATCGGTGATCTGCGCATGCGCAGAAGCACGATCCTGTTGCGAACCAGTAGTAAAAGTAAGTAAAACCCACCCCTGGAGAGAATCCATCATTAATTGTCATTCTAGAATTTATTGACAAGGATTTTAAAAAATGGGCCCTTGAAAAGTTGCCCTAAAGATAATAATAGAATAATTTGTTTTCACTACAATCCACTTGTTCCCTCAATCTCCCCTCAATTTTCTCTCTTATTCAGACATGTTAAAATACAGCAAAAGAGGAGCTGAAGTTGTTCATATAGTTCGAGTTAGAAAATGTAAATGTCTTTAATAATTCTCAGATAAATAACCCTGTAATGTATTGCTTTTAAGTGCTTCATTTATTTTAATGAAAGACTTCTTAAAGAAGTGCTCAGTGTCAGGCCAGAGAGAGCACTTTATAAAAAGATATTAATTATATCCTGAAACTTACTAGTGTCATTTGGTAAGAGTCCTGCTGTATAAAATACCAATATACCATTCTTACTTTTCATGACTAATTTCGGCTAGTCCAAATCCTGAATTTCCAGCTGAGAACTGGAATTATTTAGCAATTATTTAGTGGAGCATAAATATTTAGAGACAGTTTGTACTAACAAATCTTGTCTCCAGGAGCCGGGCCCACAACAATATTCGCAGTGTAACTTTCTCTCCTATAAATCAAGGCTGTAACTTCACACCTTCCTTATTTCATCTTGAATATTTATCCCCTGCCATGCTAAAGTTTTATACAATGCTAGAATTTGGGCTATAAGCCTGAACCTATAGACATGCCAGCCAAAATAAAACACAGAGGGAATAGAGAATAGGGGATATTATAGCAGTTTTGCTATGGCTTGCAGCTTGATTTTTACAAAAGATACTTATGTTAAAGATGGTCATTCTGAAGCACTTTGGCCAGGAGTCCCAGCAGTGGTGGGTTGCTCCTGGTTCTTGAGAACCGGTAGTAAAAATAGTGGGAGGCCCCACCTACCACTCTGATGCCACATTTGGTGATCTGCGCATGCGCAGAAGTGTGAGCAAGAGAGAGACGCGAGCGCATGCATGTGCTCCCATTGCAAACCGGTAGTAAAGGTAAGTAGAACCCACCCCTGAGTCACAGCCAGAGGTTTTTTTTCCCTTTTTCATCTTTTGAGGTTAAAATCTAAGGAAAAGGAAGACACAGAAACTCTAGTGATGAATTTAGGTGGATACTCATGGGGAGAGTATTTCAGAAAGTGTGTGAGCCTGGAAAGAAGTACAACTGTTTCATCAATCCTCAAGGAGCTTTTGAGTATTCTCCCGTATGTTGTAAATCACTGGCTTCAGTGGTGGGATTCAAGTAATTTAGCAACCGGTTCTCTGCCCTAATGATTTCTTCCAACAACCAGTTTGCCAAACTGAGTGGTGCGAACTGGAGGAATCCCACCATTGACTGGCTTTGAAGGATTTGCATAACCTAAATGCTACAAAACAAATCCTTGCTTCACATTCAATCCAAGGCTTCCATGTGAAAGACTTGGAAGCTCAGCTGTTTACCACAAACAAGTTAGGTCTTCCTCACTATCAGGTTTCCTTGAATCAGCAGGAAAGTAAGTACAGCAGCACAAAAATTTCTGTCTCTCTTCTCTATCTCGACACTTGTATGTCTATTCTGAGGCACTGCTAAATACAGTTTCATTGATATTATATGAGCTGGACAGAAAAGACAAAGCAAGTGCTCAAGCTTTGTTTCCTTTCCTATTCAATGCTAGTGGGAAAACTTTCCCAGCTAGTGGGAAAACATCCCACTCGATCATAGCTGGATTGAATAGTCTAGTGTTACCTCTCAGTACTGGCTGGTTGACTGGCTGAGAGCAGTAAAAGATTGGAAGTAGGATAAATCATGTCATCAGTGTGTGTAAATCAAAGAATCAGATTATAAACAGGAAAGTTTTAAGGCAGGGCTGTCAAACTCAAGGCCCACAGACCACATCCAGCCTGTGGGGTGCTTAGATCTGGCCCGTGAGGTGGCCCTAGAAACAGTGAAGAACTGGTTCATAGTGCCTCTGCCAGCAAAAATGGAGCTTGGGAGACCTGCATGCATCCCTTCTGAGCTCTGTTTTTGCTGGCAGAGGGTTGCAGGAGGCCGTCGCAGCAAGAAACAGATGTCAGGAGCCCATTTTTGCTGGCAGAGTACTCAGGGCATTACAATCGCCCCTGACACGAGTGATGTTGAGCTCACCACGCCCACCCCGGCTACACCCACCCTGACTACACACTCATCCCCAGCCCCCCAAGATCAAACAATCTTGATGCAGCCCTCAATGAAATTGTGTTTGAAACCCCTATTTTAAGATATGTATTAAAATGTCTTTGGGGGGGTATTTTTTCATTGATTTACCCTATGCCACATACTCTTGGTCAAAAACATTACTAGTTTCTTATTGAATATGCTACAAATAAGGAGTTCATTTTTTTTAAAGAAGAAAAAATGTGATAACGTTTTTTAAAAAACAACAATTTGAATAGATTAGCGTTTTTCTTATGCCTACTCTGACACATTACTGAGATTTTTCTTTTCAGTTTAGGAAATAATTTGCGACAGGGGGGCATGGAGGAGAGATATCTGCATAGACTTCAATTACATTTCTTGGCACAGAGTCCAACACCAAAAATCACGGACTGCCCAAGTTATGCTTACTAGAGCAGATAAAATTACAATCACAAGCCTCTTAGATCACTAAACTGATACATTTTGTATGTAGTTATAGTCTTGCCTGCAAAACGGGAACAAGCTAAAAAAAAGCTGTCCAAAGAATCAAGGAGATAGAAGCACAAAATGATATAGCTATCCTTAGTAAGGTTCGTAACTTGAAATGGCTGAGCAAATACAAACATACAGTAGAACCTCTGGTCATGACCATAATTTCTTGCAGAACTTTGGTCACAACCCAATTTGGTCAAAACCTAATTTTGGAAATTTGGCGCTTACAAAAAAAATGGTGCGGAAGGGGAAATCAGCAGCGGAAAAAAAAATGTGCATTTTTAGGTTGGAACCTGATTTTATCATGGTCAGAAGCATTCATGAACAGAGATTCTACTATACTTTCCAAATAGACAGCAATTTAAAGGTACAACTGTCAAAACATTTGAACAGCTTGATACAATGGTCAGAAATGGGAGATTCTATTCTATATCCTATAATGAATGTCTCTGCATTTGTAGAGTGGCAGAGATAGAAGACTTGGCTCACATTCTATTTGACTGTTGCTTGTATAAGAGTGAGAGACAGGTACCTCAGTCTATATACTAAATAAATGATCCATTGGGAACCCCATATCAAAACAATTGCCTTTTGTGTGTGCTGTATTTGTTGAAAACAACAAATACAGCACAATACTTGAGCAAAATGGTTCGGTAGAGATTGGCATATGTGGGACTGATTGGAGAGATAGGGGTGACACTGAAATTATCATATTTTATTAATACATATATTAAATTATTGTATTCTATTCCAATCTCATTTTAAATTGTATTTTATTCTAAATCGGATTTTAGTAATAATTTGATAAATAATTTTTTTATCGGATTTTAGTAATAATTTGTGTTTGAAACTCTGCACTTTGATATGGCACTTGGGCTAATCAATAAAGTAAAGTAAACTAAACCAAAAATCACACTTACATCTAGTCATTTCTCACACAACGCATAGCAAAGCGTGATGAATATTAAATACCATAAGTGTTACCTTTTGACACAGAGAAACTACTGTCAGGCCCATTTACCTAAGGACAATTTATGCCTGACAAACTCATAAACTGGAGATGTAGAAGCATGCACAGCAGAGGAAGGGGATAATTATTTTAGTAAAATTGTAGCTAACTGCAGTCACCTATGGCTAGAAAAAAGTTAAAGACAAAGTAAAGAAGGGTGAATTTCTGTCATCAAGAAGTGAAAGCCATTAGATAGACCCATATTATCTAACTATCCTAAGTTTTAAAGTTTCTAAATCTTTTATTTATTTAAATATACATTCAATGTATATAATGTGCCTTATAAGTTTCTGCTTATAGGGCACTGAATGCAGCCAAAAGTTAGATACAAACCTTTTTTAAAAATATCAAAAATAATTAACAGTATAGCACTATAATTAAAAATATCCAGCTGGGGAAAAAAAAGATTTAAAGCAAAAAAAAGGGGGGGAGGGAAGAGGACTAAAAGGAGTTATTAACAATTCACCTTAAAAACAGTCGTTCATCATACATCAGTTGAATCCTACATATTTGATACACTGTAAAAAATCCAGATTGATATGGCATTTTTCTTACTGGTGATACGTCAGGAATGCACATAGCATATATACTACACCTAAAGCACTGGTGCTTCCAATCTACACTTGATAACTTATTTCTTTGTGCAGAAGTGAAGGCATCACAGAACAAAGCTCTTCTACTATGTTGGCAAGCTACCACTCTCTTCTTCCTAAACATGTTAATGGGAAAGCCACAAAGTTCTGGCTGAAGACTGACCATTAAAATGTGCTAAACAAACAAACAAATAAATAAATGATGATGCAACAAATGGCAAAATGACTGAAATGTGTCGAAAGGGTACTGGCCTTACAAGTGCTTATGGTTGTTCAAATTCAGCAATTATCCTGCTGTAAATATAAATGTCATTTATTGAAAGTTTCTTTTCTTTAAGTAGCCAGAGTAGCTCAGAAGGTTCTCCTTGTTGACACCATACTCACAATTAGGTGATTTAGGAATAGTAACCATTCCCAGGCTATCCAGTGAACTTCATATTGCAGTGTGCACAGGAAAAGGGACTTGAAAATTTAAAGCATGGTATATGTATTTATTTCCATGGTGACACTCTCACTGCTATAGTTGTTCTCCATACTGCAGGAACTTCTTTCTGGTTTTCTCTTGGTCCAGGCCACTATCAGTGTGTCTGGTAAAACTGTGCTGGGTAAAAAAACCAGCTGTCTTTTGTAAATGGGTTGTTATGGGGAAAAGGCAAATATTTTCTATTTGTATGACCTTTACTGGCATTATCAAATCAGACTCTGTTCTCCAACCTTGGAAACTTTAAGGAGTATGGACTTCAATCCCTGGAATTCTGAGAGTTTCAGTCCAAAGGTCTTAAAGTTGCTAAGATTGGAGAATACACTGGATTAGAACCGTTAAATATGAGAGCATTATAAACAGCAAGTCCTTCCCAATGAATAGGAAAATGAGTTAAATCTAAACATATAAGATGCATAAAATTCATCAATAAAGAAAATGAATGTTTTGGAGAATTCTCCAAATTGTTAATCCTAAATCAGCACATTCTGTACATTGCCTATCAGCAATGCTAGATCCAAGAGGTTGAACCCATGCCTGCAGCTGGCTAAATATTTACCGCCTCAGTACTATCCAAATATTGTAGAGCCTTCTCCCAGGCTGATTTTAATGTCTTCCCATCTGGTCTATTGGAATGACTCTTTTACAAGGAACTTATGTGCCCTTGGCTATCAGAGGGATTGAAAAAGTTGAAAAAGTCTGCTACTATTTATACTATAGCTAGCTTTTGTATGGCAGCATGAAATGTGCAGCAACAGATCCTCAGGAGATGCCAATTGTAGTTCATAATCTTGTTAGCTTTATGTTACTTTCATTTTATTGTGTATTCTGTTATTGTTATGGTGGGTTGAGCAGTCAGCCAGATGTTTAGACTGGATTTGATATTTTCATCCACCAAGGACATGGGGTGCTGGGATGGGCAGATGATGATAATAATTATGATGCCTATGAGTCAATGTACACCATTTTGGTTTGCTGCTCAGTCCAGTCATTCATCCAGTCATTCATTCATCCATCCATCCATCTTTTGGAAACTGCCATGGGGAAGTTCTTCAAATGTAACCAATTCTATTATTTACAATGAAAGAGTGATAAAAGTTCTGCTTTATTTCAGTTTAATTTTCTGTAGCAGGAATTGAGAATCTTTCTCTCTCTAGGAGTTGTTGAACTAGAACCACCAGCATTTGTCACTACTGTTCTAAAACGTCTGGAACTTATAGCTCAGTAATATTTGGAAGCCAAGGGTTACCTAGTCTTGCAATAGCACCTAGAAAGTAGCTTTTTGTAACCTTGTAACCTTCAAAATTGGTTGTCAGCCATGCTGACTGAGAATGCTTGTTGTTAGTAGACCTCAAATTTCTCAAAGGTTTCTGATTAGTGGAGCCTGCAATATAATCAGTACCATCCTCAAAATATTACCTTCATTCCTGGATATATATTTTTTTTGCATAGCATGAGCTTTTAATGAATTATAAAGTTACGATAGGTCATTCCATGCCAATGTGCACCATGAATGTTGTGCCTAATAAAATTTCAGCCATTAGTTGATAATTGTATCCAAGTAAGAAGCATCTTAAATCTTTATTAGACAACAATATTAAAGCTTCACTGATACTGAAATATATCCCATCTGGGCCCTCTTTCATTGTTGTTATTATTGTTGCTCCGAAAAGTCTATTTCCCAAAGGAATATGGCTCATTTTAACCTGCTGAGGGACAGAACACCTGTTCCACATATCACTTCATATGGATAATGTAGAGTTCCATCATTGTCATGCAAAGCAGCTTGGGGAAATGAAACAATGGTTTCATGGAATGTGCAAGATTTAAAAGACGATATACTTCCCTTACTAGTATAACTGAGTCACCTCTCCCCCCACCCCACTCCACCCTACCTCAACACACACACACACACACACACACACACACACACACACACGTCTCGAAGACTGCTAGGAAAGTTTATTTCAAGGGTTGTTATTTTCTGCTTCTCTTAATAAAAGTGTAGGGGTGTGTGTATGTGTGTATGTGTGTATGTGCAATAATATTTTTAAAAAACTTCCATTGAACGCAGATTCATTTCTGCCTTATTAGAAATCTGTTTGCAAAGCCAGTCTGTAATATGAGCCAACTGTATCTTGGCAGCCAGTTACATATGATAATGTATGGCCCCAAAGTGGATAGAGGGCAGTAATTTACTTGAGGGACTCTGCTTATGTCATAAAGCGCTGGAGCAGTTTATGAATAGCAACAGAACCTTGAGAATGAATTACAACCCTGCATTCACTCCTAGGACATCTGTTGTTGTTGTTAAATACAGGGTATACCATTTGAAAAAAATAAACATGCATACACAAATGTAAAACATCTTCCTTTCAGTAAGTCTTTATTTTCCAAAAATAAAATACTCAGCATTGCTCTTATATGTCCATAACAATTTTAATTTGCAAGTGGCCCTTATCGAAGGGTTTAGAATATGAAAGGATTCGCAATTCAGTACAACCCCCTTAAAGGAATGAGCCTCTATTCTCAAAGTGTAAGGTCCGGCCTCTCCTCATTCAAGAAAGTAAAAACTCTTGAAACTTTGGCATTTCAAAAGGAACCTTTTATTGAACAGGAATGATAGTAGGATAAAAGAAAAGCAGACTCTGAGTTTCCCTCAGTTAATACACTTAGGATAAAGGAATTAGAAAAACCCTCCCTTCAGTCTGATGTAGATTCAGCCACTCTGCAGGTGTGGAGATGTTATTGTAATGGCTGTCCTGAGAACGCGATAAATGAACATTCTCAGGGTCATCTTCTGTCAGCTTTCGGAGTGATAAAACACACATGGCCCTCCCTCCCCTTACATTTTTAAAAAAAATTAATTTATATGCCACCCTTCTCTGGAGACTCAGGGTGGCTTCCAATGCATTAAGCAATAGCCTTCATACTTTTGTATATACCTGCTTAGTAGGGCTTCAGCGGTGTTCTTTTTTATACCAAGTCAGCTTATTGCTCCCACCATCTGGGTCCTCATTTTACCTATCTTGAAAGGATGGAAGGCTGAATCAACCTTGAGCCTGGTGAGATTTGAACTTGCAGTAATTGCAGGCAGCTGGTGTCACTTTAACACCACTTTAAGCTGCTGCGCCACCAAGGCTCTTCCCAAAAGGTGAGAAAATCTCAGAGCGCCTAGGCACCAGGATAAGGTTATAAAGTGAAAGATTACAGGTTATAAAGGTTATAAAGTGAAAGGTTACAGGCTGTGAGGGGGTGAGGATGAAAGCAATAAACTAAGTAATGCATCCAGGGTCCACCCTTCCCCAGAAAAATGGCAGCATCATGATAGGGATCTGACACAAGGTGACAATTCCATCTGCAATGAACTAGTGTGGTTTAATTTGTTATAGATGCATTTAAGCCTTGATAAGCCTGTCTTTAACTAAATTTGGAATGAACTTCATAAGAGTTCCTCTTTTGGTTTGGGTTTTTTTTTTTAATGTTCAGGGGTGGGGTTTCTCATTGAACTGCAAATAAACCAACTTTATTTTAACTTTGTGTGGTATGCAGAATCAGCCCATGTCATTAGTTCATTATTCAGTGCATTGTATGAACCAAATTTTAGTTGAATAAACCAGTTAAACATTGGTAAGTGTAATGTAAACACAATTTATATGTTTGTTAACTCTGACTTGCTTTTTTGTATTTAATTATATTGTGTACAACCATTATTTACAAAATGAGTTAAAATATTTCAGGTAAATTAGAGAGAGGAAGAATTCATTCAGGAGTTCTTACATTGTCAGCATAACTAGGATTGTAACCTTATTTTTGCAACTATCTGCATATATGTGTGTGTGCAGCTTCAGATGGGAAAACAGTTTGTAAGGCAAAATTATCAGCGGTAGGAGGTTGATTGTGAGAGCTATTTTACTGTTTTCTTCTACATTGGAAGATAATTGTGGCAATGCATGGTTCCACCACTAGAGGATTACTGTTAGTGTAAGAGCAGTTCATGAGCTGCTCTTGGCCTTCTATTCAAAATTCTAGAGTATCATGGTGCTGAAGCACCCACCTGTTGCCTTTCCAGATAGAAGTGAGATAACCACCCCATTTCACTTTACATATAATGTTGAAAGCTCACAATGCATATATGTGTGTGAAAGAAAACTTTCCTCCATGACTGGAGAGTAAGAATTGCCTATAGTTGAAGAACAGTTTTGGACTCTAGATTAGTATTATCTATTATCTTTTTTATTCCATAAGGCTATCAAGTTGTATTCTAGTTTATATAAGGTTACTTTTTTAGGAACAGGGATGAAAAACAAAACGTTTTAAAATTCCTAGCCCAGAAGGACCATTCATGACTCTGATTACAGAGTACCTGACTTGCATTATACTTATATAAATAATAACTAGTTACACCTTTAAGTGAAACTTCTGCAGGTTTATTCACTGTCATGTTACAGAAATAAACTATCTAGCTTCTCTATTTTCTGCAGGAGGTTGTTTTATACAAGAAAAACAACATTGAACAAAATATACTGCCTTCTGGAAATGCAATTTTCTAGAAACTAATTGTTAATCAAAAACCATTTTGTTCAAAAATTTTGCAGACATTTCTGGAAGTTATTGTATGCTGTGTATGTCGCTACTATGCTTGAAAAAATGCTATTTACAACATGAATAGTCATTTACTCCTGCTGCTTAGTCCACCACTGAAGTCACTTGTGTGTTTTTGGCATTACAATTAATTGCTCTGGAGATGATTATGATGTCACTGAGAGCTGTGAACAGTGCAACTTGAAGCAATACACAAGCAGCAGGAGCAAATGTAACAAGAAAAGAAAAAGAGTCTTATGAATATCTTCCTACTAATGGGAAGATACTAAAACCGAAGCCTTCTATTAATCATTTAGCAAAATGTGAGCTATTTCTAGACCGCACAGCTTTCCTAATCTAGTGCTGTTCAGATGCATAGAGTCAGTTCGTATCACAATGTTGACTAATGGGGTGGAGTTGTTACTCAAGGCATCTGAAAGGCATTAGATGGGGAAAACAATAGTACCTGTCACAAAATATTTCAAAAAGCACTATAAGCTACATAATTAATTAGCTCCCTTCTTTCATTATTAATACTGTATTATCAGAATACTCTTTTAACTGCAACTAATATGACTTGTTATTTATTAAGGACCTGCTTCAGTTTGATATGGTATATTGAAAACATTGACATTCTCTCTTCCCTTCCCTTCCCTTCCCTTCCCTTCCCTTCCCTTCCCTTCCCTTCCCTTCTATTCTATTCTATTCTTAATCATCTTCTAAGATTAAGTATTTGCCGATCAAGGACTAACCTCAAGACATTTTCTGGGATGTGAACAGAAAGAATATGACTGAGGAAGTAGTATCCTGGATTGTATAAAGCACCATGGCACTCTTAAACAAGACCTTTAGTATTCTCTGTTTCTAGATAAAGGAAGTAGCCATCAAAAGATCAAGAATTCAAACCATCTTTGAGTGGACTACTGCACTGCTGGAAAATAATAGCTGATTGCCACCCAAATATTCAGATCTAAAACTAACTCTCTATTTAGGATTTTTTAAGTTTAGGATCCTACAAGGCCTAAACATTAATAGAGAGTTGGTTTTTTGGTCTGAATGTTTGGAGGGAGGTTTGGGAAGGAGAAGGGTGGGGTTGACCTGAATTCAGTTCATTAGGCTCCATGTCTGCTTTCATTTGGATTGCAGAATATGCCATGCATTATTGCATTAATTGCGAAATTCTATACAATATAACTTCTATACAATACAAATGGAAGGAATTAAATGGGTCTTGCTCCTAGACTAATGGGTATTAGCTTGCAACCTAAGGTGGAATTAATAAGGGCAAGATTAAGGGATTAATATGTAGCATGGGACACAAGTCTATGAAATATTGTCTACATCATGCTGACAAAAATCAAAAAAGAAATTGAAATTGATTATAAATAAAAAAGATTTGTCGTTTCAATAGACTGGAGATCATTTCAAGTTATTGCTGATAATACTGAGCTCTGTAGGCCAGTTGTGTGACTCAAATTTTTATGCTGTTATGTTTTGAAACTGGATAATTATAGCTCCATTACAGTCAATATATTTGACCCAAAGTAATATTGACAGCTTTTACCCTTAACTATTGTATAAACATCTTGAATTAGGACTACTATTTTTAGACTGCAGAACTCTTAACAATCACTAGATGACATCAAATAGTTCTGTACCTCTGTTGCTGTCTACTTTATCTGGATTTCTGCACCCCAAATATAGTAACAGAAATGTGGTAATACTTGAGTGGTACTCAGTTACTCCTAAATTCTATATTGTTGTTGCAAAACCTGATTTATAGCCTATTTAAAGCACAGGTGCCTACAGCCAGTGGCAGCATCTTAACTACCTTAACTGAACTAAAAAAAGCTGCTCAGCTGTTTTGTCCTTGGAGATAGCTATAGATTAGACTCCCCAAAGAAAAACCATTTGAAGCCATTGAAGCAAGCAAGCCAGCAAGCCATTTCAGAAGGCAGCCAAGGAAACTGCATGAATATATTCATGTAGTCACCAAGAATCAAGTTCAATTCCAGGGAATCGTTTCAAAAGGAAATATACACAAAATATTATCATTTGTATGGAACCAATGCATGGAAAGTTGAAATCCAGAGTTGCCTGTGTATTTGGTTTTTAGATTGTGCTGGAAAAAGGCTTGAGTATCAAGCCCAGATGAACTACAAAGGACTGGGAATACAGCTCAGCAGACAAAAGGCAAGCTAGGTGAAGCTTGAACTAGAATTTAGCCAATTTTATGAATGTCTTGGCTACAATATTCTACAGAATAAACTAAGCAAGGACTCATTGAAAAGAAAGTCACCTTGATTCCTTTATGACTTCTCCTCCTTTGTTCTAATCTAGCATGTTATTATTCTCATGCTCTAAAATTCAATAAAGCCTCAAGGTCTATGTGCCAAATCAGAACTTATTTACATGCCACCTTCAGTGTTTTCCAGACCTTCGAAATATCAAAGCAAGTGTTGAATTAAACATTCCTGAAAGGAAATGCTTCAAAGTATTGTTTAATATGGTTAGAGCTGCCCTATCTATCAGATTGGTTAATCTAACTAAAGCTAGCTGGGTAGGGGGGGAAATCCACTTGGCGCCATAAACTGCTGAACGCTTCTTTCCCCCTTCTGGTTACTAAGCTTGCTGTTTAATTGTACAAATATTTGTGGGTTTGGCAATGATGAGTGCTAATTTGTTATTCTAGCAAAAAGCTTCGGATTGTTTGGAGCGTGCTAGAAAAATAGTCAGCACCTTTACATGCATGACATGCTAATAGTTGAAAAGAAACAACTGTGCTACTAAGAGGACCTTGCAAGTAGGTGCTTGTAAAGAAAACCAGTTAAATTTATAGCACTTTTTTCCTGGTATGCTGAACATCATAGCTTGCAAAGACCTGCCTAATAGGCACCAGGCAAGCATGCTTACTTGCATATTGTTTTAATTTGTTTTTATGTCATTTCTTAATCATTTGTATAAACAATATCCTTGATGGATGCATTTGTGGTGGATGATTGTGGTGGATGTGTGGATGATTAAGAAAAATGATTGATTCTGTCTTGGTAAAATGTAGGTTTAAATTTTTTTAAGACATCGGGAAGTTTTATTTGTCTTCTACTGATCTGCAAAATAAATATAATTAATATAATAAAATATTTGTGAAACAGAAATAGTGGAAGTTAATGAATGGATTTAATAGTTATATATTATTTAATAGTTCAACGCTTCACATATTCCATAGATCTTCTGGTAGAAATAGTGCTGATAGTCACTTGAATATCATATAGAAACAACAATTTTTCATTATTTCTGCTTGATAAGTACACAGAAGATCTTTTATCAGCATATAGATTATTTATTAAGCAGAAGCACTTGATAAAGAATGTGTCATGATGGTGGGTCTAGAATTGAGGCTGTTTTCCTAATCTTGTAACCAATAACATAGAAAACAAGTCAGAACAAAGCTAAATTATGTCAATAGTGTACTAGTACATAGGGCTTAGGAAGTTATGGTTCTTCTGTCATGAATTCTTCTTTCTTTGCTTACATAGAGGTGCTCAAGCCATTATCATTCTATTCTCTGCATATCTATTATGGAATATAGATTGTTATCCTCCAACACCATTCCTTGACAAAGAGCTCTTTGTGTCTTCTGGATGATGGAATAACTGCAGGAAAAAATACTGGAAGGGAGGAAAAAAGTTTTATGGTAGCCTAAGGCCAAAAAATTATTTTTACATAACTTTCACAGGTACCAAATATTTCATCAGATGCACAGAATATACAAGTATATATACGGTAGTTGGATGATTGTCCATGAATCTGTTGGTTTGGATTGTAAGGCATACAATTGAAGCCATAATTCATTTAGTAGCTTTTAAAATTCAGCAGTACTCTTCCCTGTTTTACCAACTGAACTAACTTCTCTTTTATAGAAGGGAAAACTTCATTGTTATTGTTGCATTTACAGATTAGGAGTCTGATTTTGTTATTGGTTTGATATGTTATTAGCAGCTCAGTCTTTGTGGGAAAGAAAGGTAAAGTAGAACATTGAAATGAATTTAATTGCAATTCTAGTCCTTGCCCTAGGCAATCGATAGTTCAGTACAAAAGTATTGAAAGACATATCTCATGAGTAAATGAACAAGATATATAACATTATAATCTTACATTGGAATAAAGCAAGAAACTGTTTGGCCTAACCTAACATTTACAACTCTTTGCAAGTGACATAATCAAGTGAAAAGTCCTATTCCTAGCAGAGAAGTAAAAATTAATCCAGATTGTTTGATTCCAGAGCATCCCATAATTTTACCGCTATGCTCCATAATACCACAAGGAAGTAAAGTTTTCCAGAATTCTTTCTACAGAATTGATCTGAACATACTGATTGGAGACTTCATTTTAATTTTAATAATATTTAATAAAAACAGCAACAGAATGTATTTTATTCAAGACTAATATTTTGTCTTAATATAAGGCAGCTATGGCCCTAACTGCTAAGTCTTGATTCTACATTTGCATTAAATATCGCTTAGGTAATAGATGTACAATTACCTATTACATCTATGTAACCATCAAATGGTTCCTTGCTAAGAAAAAAAATCAAATGCTGTGGTGTATGTAATAAGTGTGTTAAAAAGCTACTTACACCATGTTTCTCATGTCTTTTTTTAAAGATGTAAATGGGAATACATGACTGTTCTTCAGAGGTAGATTAGGATTAGTTTCTAAAATCAACTCAGAAGCCCATCACATTAGAATATACAGTACCATCCTTTAAGATCAGAGAAGATACATTGCATTAGGTCATGCCCCCTAAACAGTGTTTTACATAACTTCCAATTCCTTTATGCTCCTAGTGCTCATCTTCTGAGTTTGCTGGAACATGGAGGACTATAAACAGCCTTCCAAAATAACATTTGCCCAGGAGCTTTAAAAGCTCAGACGAACATAGTCCAATGCCTGTTGCAAACAAAGATGTTGCCAGTCTTCCATTTCTCCTCTGTCTCCTTCACTCTTCTCAGTATAATATAGAGGACAAAGCGGAAGGATATGATTCTTTGTTCTCTATGTTGCCAACAGTTACCCTCTGAAAAAGAGACAGGAGATTATGGCAGACGCTTCTGTATGTTATTTGCAATTCTCAGGGGGGCATAATTACGCGCTAGAGAGTAATGGTCTGTTGCTGCCCCTGTGAAGAAATCATTAGTGATTGCTACTTATTATTATTTAATATAAAAGATAGGTTTTGCACTGTGGCTAAATACCTGAGCTTGAAATGAAGCCTAAGATAAAGATGTGACCTATTTAGGGCTCTAACTGTGCAAACATTATATATATTGCAGGGATGGTGATTGAAGGCAAACAGAGGCCTTAATTACAGCTTCCAAGGAATGGAGCACCTTTGACCAATAGCACTTCAGAAAGTGGAATGTACACTGATTACAACACTAGAAGAACAGAGCTTAAGACTAGCCTTCTAGGGAGCCACTTTGAAAGAAATGCCCACATGTAATTGATTGGAAGTTATGTGCAGAAGCTAATAAATGGTCAGATGCAGCACTATGGAATATGTAGCCGACCTATCAGTTGGAGTTGGACGAAGTTCCCAAAATATATAGACAGTAGTACACAGTATCCACTATTGAATATTGTGAAATATGGGCTAGAAGCATGCCAAAAAAAGTTTATATTTAAAACAGTTGCATATAAAAAAGCTTTTCATTTTCATTCCAAAGGCTGTAGTCAAAAGCAGATAGAAATCTTTGTGATGAGAAAGGAACTCCACTTGCAGTTACTTAAAGAGCTCCCAAAATATTGTTCAGTAATAGGAAAGCTAAACCCTGGGGTCAATGATGTATCATGATATAGTCCTGGTATAGTCAGCTGGTACCATCACTGACAATTGGGGATGAGACCTTGCTCCCCACAGAGACGGCCCACAATTTGGGTGTCCTCCTGGATTCACAGCTATCTTTAGAAGACCATTTGATGGCCGTGGCCAGGGGGACCTTTTATCAGGTTCGCCTGATCCGCCAGTTGCGTCCCTTTCTGGATCGGGATGCCTTGCGCACAGTCACTCATGCTCTAGTCACCTCCCGTATGGACTACTGCAATGATCTCTACATGGAGCTTCCCTTGAAAAGCACCCGGAGGCTCCAACTGGTCCAGAATGTAGTCACACGGGTGATTATGGGCGCATCTCGTTGCGCCCATGTAACACCTTTCCTACGCGAGCTGCACTGGCTTCCAGTGGTCTTCCGGGTGCGATTCAAGATGTTAGTTATCACCTTTAAAGCGCTCCATGGCTTAGGACCTGGGTACTTACGAGACCGTCTTTTGCCACCAATAGCCTCCCACCGACCAGTTTGTTCTCACAGGGAGGGACTACTCAGGGTACTGTCAGTCAAATTGTGCTGACTGGCGACTCCCAGGGGGAAGGCCTTCGCTGTAAGGGCTCCAACCCTTTGGAATGAACTGCCCTCTGATATACGAAACACCCCTAATCTCCATGCTTTCCGCTGTGCCCTCAAGACCCTGATATTCAATCAGGCGGGGCTAAACATGTTAACTGGAAATGATTAAAATATTATCTAATTCTGGGTTTTATTTAATTTGGGCTAAACTATGTTATAATTTTAATTATCAATTTTATGATGTTTATGTATCTTTTATTTTTTCTTGCCTGTACACCGCCTTGAGTCCTGCGGGAGAAAGGCGGTATAGAAATATAATAAATAAATAAATAAATAAATATACATGGCAGCAAAGTCCAACTTTATTAAAATTCAGTATTACAGTTTTTTTGCAAAGCAAAGAATGGTCTTCTCAGTTCAAGAAGTCATTTCAATATTTCCAATATTTTCAAGTTAAGTTAAACATCGATAACATTAACCATTTTATCACACACATCTTTATTGAAAATGGGGGAAGGAGATTTTTGTCCCTTTCCTCTGTGGGAGAAAAATGGGATAGAAATGCCTAAGTATTTGGAATTTGGGAATCCAGAAGCTATTAAAGAAACTCTTTGGCTCAAAAAAAGAAATTAATTTATATACTGGGAAGCTGGAAAATTATTTTTCCCATTTTGGAAGTTGCTTTCAAAAGGCATTTTCCTTTCTTTGATCTTTGGAAACAGATAATGCTCAGGTATTGTACCAACCAGATTATCTCACAAACCTCGCCATAACCAGTTTTGCCTGTTAGGATTTATGGTCCTATTTGTCCAATGTCTGTAAGCACATTTTGAACTAATCTATTCCATGCACACATTCACACAGAGAGAGAGACACACACACAGTTACAAACATCATCATCATCAAATTCTTCCATAGTGTTTGCAGTTTCTAATTTGCTTATTTTGATGAACAGAAAGAATGCAAAACAGCCAGCAGTTTCTCATTTGTCCAAAAAGGAAGGCAGAGGAAGTCTAAACAACAAATACACAGGAAGGGTGGCTAATAATATAGGAGCATCACATACGCAGCAAGATGGGAGCATTCTTCTCTTGATGCATGAGAGACTTTAGCACGTGCGTTGGATTAATGGGAGGGAGACAAAGAAAAGGCCTTGAATTAACCACAAAAGCAATCTATGGATGGCAAGTATCTCTATAAAGTGAATATATAGCATATTAATCATAAAGCAAGCAGCTGAATGCATGTAAATTAGATAAAAGGCTTGGGTATAGGATGTAGTGAATAAAGAAAGAGTATGTTGAAGGATGCTTGCAGTTTTGAGAGATTTGAATACAGAGGATGAAAAAAACATACTTATACAGAAAGTCTTTCCCACCACCACCACACACACAAAGAAATTCAAGAAAGATGGGTATAATATCTTTATAAGAATGTATGTATGTATGTATGTATGTATGTATGTATGTATGTATGTATGTATGTATGTATGTATGTATGTCCATGGCCACATTCCATTATACAGAGATGGTTAATACTATGCTATAACCTTCTAAATGTGGGTCTCAAACATTCTGTCAACATCTGCACTCTACAAGTAGTGATGAAATGAAAGGTCCTTTTTGGTGATAGAAACTGCTACTGTAAGAAATGTCAATGATTGTTATCTTACTAATCATTCCTTTGCAAATGTGCAGATTGTCCAAGCATTTTTTGTGATGCAGAAGCTGGGTTCATCCTTAAGCAGCATCAAAGTCAATACCTCAACAGCTTTCCAACCAATAACAAATTAACCTTGAGCATATATAGACAGAATGAATACAATATGTGTTCACAGATCTATTCATTTCTGCAATCGTTGTTAGGTAAGGGTGCTTTAAAACAGGAATAACAAGCTTTTCAGCTTCCAGCGTGAATGGATGACCATTTTTCATAAGCCTGTTCTATTTAGAAGCTATCCAAGGTTTGCATTTTTTTAAATAAAAAACTCCTTTATTGTTGTCATCATTGTAAATACATTTTTTGCTTTTTGCCAAAGTTTCTTTGCTTCACCCCACTGCCCACAGTCTGCCATCATGGCTACTGGTCTGGAACAAAGCTCTCAAACATACTGAAAACTGGCAGAAGGAACTATGCAAAGCAGAACAAAACAGTAAACCAGCCATTAAGCAGGGAGTGGAATAAAAACAAAATATTGTAGAAAACCTTGGGAGAATAATGTGATGTACAAATAAGCCTTATTCTTAACCTATGACAGTTCTTTACCTTAAGAATAAAGGTAAAGGATTTTGCGTTTGGCTATTTATAGACAATCTACAATTAAATCCTAGTTCAGCCATGAAACTCGCTGGCTTTGGGCAAGACATTAGCTGTCTTTTAACCAACTCAGAGATTATTCATAAGGATAATATATGGAAAGGATATATTGAAAACAATTCATGTCATACATAGTACTGTGGCAGAAAGGACTGTATAAATAATGAGGATATCATATTGAACTATAAAATAAATACTGGAACTGAATGGAATGAAGATGGTTTTTCCATCCATAATTTCTTGCACTGAAGCAATGTTTTTAATCCCATTATTGCAGCCATATCTTCCCCTAAATCTTAAACTGTTTAGGATATACTTAAACAGGAGATGGGCTAAGATAAGAATTACCGCTCCCTCTATGCATCATCAATGGCCAAATTGGCTGGAGCTGTTGGGATTTGTACTTGAGCAACATCTGGAAGGCCACATGTTCCCCTTTCTTGTCTTTGTTCTGACTAAGCAAATAAGGCCAGTCACACTATTGCTAAAACTAAAAGTGCTCTCAAAAGCAGCTCAGGGTTAAAATTCAGTTCTTCAGGCAAACAAAATTATCCAAAAACATAGTGATTTGGCAAAGTAGGGCGCAAAAACCAGAGTTTTAAAAATACAGAGAGAACCAGCCTGAAACCATAGGTCAGCCTAGTTATCAATGTTAAGAATGCAGGAACTATTCAAGGCTAGCCTGCACATCTGGAGCAACATAAAGATATTTCAACATCTGTATCAAAATTACAACATTATAATGCCAGAGATCCTTCGAGCCCTTCAACTACTGGCTCATAAAAGATGAGTCTGCAATACCTGCTTAAGGCAGAAGTTTTCACTCTTAAGGAAGACCTTTAATTTCAAGAAGACCTGCACTTGAGACACAAAGTCGGCACTGAGCCTACAATCACAGATGCCTGAATCCCCAAAGGTATGATGGGATTTGGATCCCCTTTTCGTGCTCTAATGTGGAGATGCTGTTAGGTTGTACTTCAAAAGTGGCAAAAAATTTTGCTGCAGTCACGGCGGAAAAAAAACGGGGGAAGAGACCGGTAATTCCTATAGCAGAGGATCACTAGTATTGATAGTACAGATTGTATCTGAGGTAGTAGATGGTGTATTGTCGCATGATCTATTTACAATTGTAAAATCTACACCCCCTTTTTATATGTATTTAATTTGGTCTCTGACCGCAATAAAAGCTATCTATCTATCTGTACTGGTGCCTCCTATTTTGCTGCAAACTATTTTCATATTAGGCGGAAACTGCAAAACCATCTGAGCTCCTATGATTTTTTTAAAAAAACAACTACATAAAATAGCTGTGTTAGATTCAGATAGACCAATTCATGCAATTAATCCAGTCTATATGCTTAATAGCCAAGTTAAATTTTATAGTAAATCTCATTGTACAAATTCAGTTTCCTTAGTAGTTCCATATCTTTAAGGATAGTGCATAATATTGTACCGTATTTATGTAGAAAGACTTGTTCTACATTTGAACATTCTGATCTACTAATTAACATGAGCTATTTTCTTCAGTACTACCAATTAGAAATACCAGCAATATGGAAAACTGAATCTGTATGTCTTCCACTGGTGAATTAGAATTATAAAGCAACAATTGGTTTGACTCTTTCCTGCTTCTGCAAGATGAGACCTGGCTATCTTTATTAAACTTGTTCAGGTAGGAATTTGTTGAGGTTCAGACGATCATGTCTATTGATGGAAGGATTCATATACTTTATAATTACTTTGCCCAAATTGGACATTAGAGGGAATGTGATTATAAATCCATATCAGAGGTGAAATCCAAATTTTTTCCCTATTGGTTCTGTGGGCGCAGCTTGGTGGGCATGGTAGGGGAAGGATACTGCACAATCTCTATTCCCACCCCACTCCAGGGGAAAAATACTGCAAAATCTCCATTCCCACCCCACTTTGGGCCCGGCCAAAAGGCAGTATTTGCCAGTTCTCCAAACTACTCAAAATTTCCACTACCAGTTCTCCAGAACCTGTTAGAAGCTGCTGGATTTCACCCCTGGTCCATATCTGTTAATACTATCAGGGATGTACTCTCCCACCGGTCTTTAAAAGTACAATTTTCATTCATCATTTATGTAGTGCCATGATTTATTGGCTTCCACAAATTGTGATTGGGTGCATGGTATTTTGCATACCTCATGCACAAAAAAATTATCCTTATGAGAATTAAAGTATCCAAAATTAAATTTATATCTATATGGTAAAAATACAAGTCATACCAAGAAAAATCTCTCTTTTAGTATTTGATAATACTGTTAGAACTGGGAGGGAGGGGATAGCTAACAACAAAAGGTACTCTTTTTCAGATTTGAGAAAGCTTTGTGGTTTCTGCACAACAAGGCTGAGCATATGCATTTTATTTGTGTAGTTTACTGCTGTGCAGTGTTCAATAAACCAGTCCCACAAGACCCATTTGGTGTCTCCAATGTGTCATCTGTTACACTGTTGTCAATGATGGCTCACATACTTTATTCAGAGGGGCAAATTGAAAATTTGAGAACGGCAAATTAAGATTTAGTTTTAACATTTCTGATGTGTTCTTGTTGCATTTACCAGGTGTATAGATTTGGTAAATGCATGGGGATGTGTTTGATAAAGCTATATATGTAGTTTGATTACTCAGTGAATAAAGTAATCCATTATGCATTTGTTCTGATTTAGGCATGTAAAGAGATCAGGAATTTGTTAGATGTAAGAAATTCTTCCTTATTTTTTACAAGTCTGAACAGAACGCACACACGCACACACACACACACACACACAATATGCTTGTATCAGACTGAATGGAATGTGGTCCAATGTACTTAAAAGGTTTTTAGCACAAATGTTTGACAGCTCATACAAAGGCAGGAAAATCTCTTGGAATAGTCAATAAAGATAAAATAAGATATAACCTATGCATGGAATAAACCAAAACAATGTTGCTATATTATATTTCTCCATTGTTACAAAATAATCTGGAAAGCTTAAAGACTTTTAAATAACTTTCCTGCTCTATTTCTCTTAGACTGAGATGTATCAACTTAGTTTTGCATGATTCACAGTATGTAAAAACCACTTAAGACAACATACAGGTACTTTAAGCAGTGATATTACTTCTGGCTTCTTTGGGGAATTAAAGAATATTTAGCATTTGTGAATCACACAATGTTTATTGCTGGGTAGATCAATGGCTAAACTAGTTTCACTTTGGGCCATGTTTTTTTGTTTTTTTGTTTGTTTGTTTGTTTGTGTGTCTGGCAAAGCCAATTCTATATCAGCAATCCTATAGCAAGATTCTAAAGTGTCAAAGAAAGGGAGTCATAATTATAAATAGACCTGCGCATTAGGATTTTAGGAGTTAGGATTGCACTGTATAATATTATATCAACTGAGCAATTTTATTACTATCCTTCCTTGCTATCACTTCTTGGAACACAATCACAAATCTTATGAACATATAAAGAACCATAACTGCCGAACAAAGAACAATCTTTTATTATTACATTTTTTAAAAAATTTGATTTATATGCCGCCCTTCTCCAGAGACTCAGGGTGGTTTACAATGCGTTAAGCAATAGCCTTCATACTTTTGTATATTTATACAAAGTCAGCTTATTGCCCCCACAAACTGGTCCTTAATTTACCTATCTTAGAAAGGATGGAAGGCTGAGTCAACCTTGAGCCTGGTGAGATTCGAACTTACAATAATTGCAGATAGCTGGTGTTTAATTACAATGCTTAATCTTCTGAGCTATCCAGGCTCCTCCTCCTTTATCCTATTTGATAAAAATCATTAGAACTGTATAGAGAATGGAGAGGGCTACAAAAAAGTTATTCTTTTTTTCAGATTGGGAAAACTGCAGTGAAGAAGCAAGAACACATGGCTATAATGATTTGGAGCAAAATTAGCAACCTTCCTCCTCCAGTTTTTCCTTTTCTGAGCTATTACTGGGTACAATTGACTTTTTTTTTCTGCTAATGAATTTTTCTTTAGCATTTCTTTTATTCTTCCCACCCTTTTAAGGGTAATTTATCCTATGAATATCTATGAGGAGTTTTATATGTTTACTGGTTTGCAATAAACATGTGTTAAAGTGAATGCACCTGAATTGGGGAACATTTTATAAAAATACAAAGTTGATGGTTGATTTCTCAATGTGGTAAGAGTAGTATTTGTGAGAAGTAAAGTTTGGATGAGAATAAATAGAATGCTTAACCAATGGTCCACCACTGGGAAAAGAAAACAGCAATAATGTGTAATGTCCACCTGACTATTAAATGTATCTATGGATGAACATTATTGATTACTTCTGATTAGAAAAATGTTGGTTGAATACTTCCACATACCTATTCTTTTGTATGTTGTTGGCTTGTTTGCTCGTTTTGAAATTTTATGTGGCCACCCAACTCACTTATGTGACTGGGAACAGTTTACAGAAACATGAAGAGGTAGGATTAAGAATGAATGAATTTGAACTGAATATAAAACAGAAAGAAGATGGTTTGCAAGGCTAGAGTTATATGAAGAGGTATGATAAATGGTATTGAACTAAGTGTAGAGGTATTCCTAAACAAATAAGAGTAAAGACAAATAAAGATGAAGGTGAATTACTTCCACAGCAAGGGTTAGCCTTGGTGGCCAACTTTATATTTAGTTCATAGTGCTAGGGTGGCATTACAAATTACTTTGATGGGTCTATGGCACTGGTCCTTGTTCTTCTAAGCACATTGCCCACATCTCCTGCTGAAGGTTTAGCAGAGAGCTTCATTGTCTGTTGCCTGGAGCTTGAGTGATCGGAGAGTTCCAATTAGCGTAGAGGGCTAATGCCTCCTACTAAAGGCAGCAATTAACACCAGCTGCCTGTAATTTCTCTGAGTTCAATCTTAGCCAGGCTCAAGGTCAACTCAGCCTTCCATCCTTTCTAAGGTGGGTAAATTGAGGACCCGGTTTGTGGGGGCAATAAGCTGACTTTGTATAAATATACAAAAGTATGAAGGCTATTGCTTAACGCATTATAAGCCGCCCTGAGTCTCCGGAGAAGGGCGGCATATAAATCAAATTTAAAAAAAAAAATTAATGAGGCACAAAACGGGACCAGTTTGTTGTCCTTTTTTCTTATAAAACCTTATAAATCAGGAAAACAACAACAATCAGCTCAAAAGAATTATCATTAGCTAGTTCAGTTTGTCACATATTTTATTCAATTGAGGATGTTTGTTGTTTTCAATTTGTTTCTGTGAACAATATAAAAAGAATCTCCTTCCCAACTCCAAGTATGAATGGTTCATACCAGCAGCTCTTCCAATCATTTTTGACTGAGTATTATTCTCAAATAATCTCATTAGAAATAATCTTTCCTAGAATAAATTGATGGTGTAACATCTTCTGAAATTATGTTCCTTCTTTTTTGCTCTGATGGTTGGAGGTGATACTTAAAGATACTTAGAGACAGTAGTTTATGTGGGAAGTAGACAGATTGCATCTGTAACATCTAATCTACAATAACAACAGTAAAACAGGCTGACATGTGTTTTTCTGTGTAAATATTTTCTTCTGAACATGGAGCCAGTGAAGTGTTTTTAGAATTTTGACTTTTATGACCATATTTATCATGTCTTTTAGAACATTTCCTCCTGGAGCCACATTTGTATATTCCACATTCTCTAGAGAAATAAAAGGGGTTTATACACAAAATACTGATGTGATGGACATTTTATGAGGCCCATGCAACAAGCGCACATGGACAACTCATGCTGGGATAATTATAAATGCTCTAAAGTGGAGGCCTGTAAATATCTATGTTTCAGAAGGGGCAGGAAAGCAAGGCTTGAAATTCTTCTAACAAAAGAAATATGCATTCAGCTATACATTATAATATGAGAGAATGCAATGGCCTGATAATGACACTTAGAAATTTCAATGTGGAATTTGTAATCAATTTTAAGAATTCTGAGATGGGAGTAAAGGACAACTAGAGCTTCCATAAGCAAATTAAGCTAGCCAAACCAATAAATAGCCAAACTCCAATAAATAGTTGGCTCCAGAATTAAATTAAATTTAAATAAATATGATTGCAGACTGACTAGATCTCTCCCAGACACCGAAAGATTTTGCTTATCAAGCTATAAATATGTCCTTGATATCAAAACCTAAACACCGCTCAACCATGCAAATGAAAATGTGGGGAGCTTGAAATGAGGTAAAAATCAGAGAGCAAGACACCACATGAACCTCTAATTTCTCTGATTTTCACAGCTAAAGCTGTAAACTAAAAGGAAGATCTACCCACATTTGTCTGAATATGAACATGCCTTTCCATGTGATTCAGGATGCTAATAAAATAGAGTCCAATAATGTTTTCTCACCTTCAAGCAGTGCCTCTCAGCTGCCTTTTATATCTCCATATGAATGCATGAAGGTGGGGAAATGTAATAGATGAGAGATGATAAGACAGGGTAGGTTCAATAGTCCGACACTGTCTGGATGTGTTGTGATTGCAACTCCCAGGCATTACAAGTCTCAGTATCCCAAAGTTGTTTCCTATAACTGGTATTCATAGGTTTGAATGGCAGTTATAATTTTACATGTGTCTAACAAGAAATGAAATCTTCTCAATAGAAAAGGTTGAGATTAACAAATAAATATAAATATAAATCACTATGCCAAACATTTCCCTTGCCACCTATTTGATTTATTTGGGAAGATAAAACATTGCTACTCTTTATTTGTAAACATAGAGCCTCTCCACACCCCACGTCTTAATGTTATCATCAAAAGTGATACCAATAATGTCCTTATGTTGTAAGGAAGTGAGCTACCAACAGGATTAGATTATTATAACAATTGTTTAGCATTTTCCTGAGTTATACTAGCTTTGCCGAAGGCATTTTTTAGGCAACAGGAAGAGCTCCTAGCTGGGTGTGAAGTTTATATTTAATTTTCTCTCATCACAATTTCACAAAATAATTGCATGTTTATGACCAGTCCTAGCTGTGAAAAGGGCAGACAGATTTTTATTCTGGTTCATTTAATTTCTTCAGTGCCTGGACTCTCACAAAGTGTTTTGGGAACCCTGTCCTTCTGCTATGTTAAATATGGCCCCCTTTTTGAACTGCTTATAAAGAGACAGAGGGAAAAAAGAGAAACAGGAGGAAAGATAAGTTGTTTCTTTTCTAAGCTAGAGATAGATGATCTGATCCTTCGCAAATTCTTTCCTAAAATAAAGCTGAAATAAAGCAATGGTTTGTGTGGTAACTGATCTGTCCTGTTATAATGGACTAAATAAAAATGAAAAAAAACTTATAACTGGTCACATTCACAATCCATTATTTGGATCTTTAAAATGAAGGTTTTTAAAGAAATATATTGGAAATGTGGTTGATAGTTAAACAAGAATTTATATTACATACTAGGATGAAGTCACTTTAAATAGATAACTGTCTCTATGAAGTAGAGAAAGATCCTTGTGATACACAGTGCATTTACTTATGGAGTTCCTTGCCTTTCCAAAGGCCTAATGCTTATTCTCCGTTTTTAGCCTTGGAACTCAAAAGCGGTCCATTTCTGATATGCTAGTTATAATTGTAATAAAGATTGATTAGACCTAATGATACATTCAAAATTGCTTCCATAAGAAACTGTGTTTCCCAACATAACCTGCATAGTATTGTCTTCTCTATCTCTGAGCTTCTGTCTCTTTCTTTCTCTATATATCTGGATAGACAGAAGGAAGCATTCCTTCTGATTTAGAATTTCGACCAAATGAGAATGTATATTTTGCTTATGTATTGAGTATTAGGGCATTGTTGTCTGGGATCAGAGAGATAACTTCATTTTCTCTCTCCGCAGTGTCATATGTGAATGCTGTTATCTAGCTAAAGTGATCAAGATGTGTCTAATTTCAGAATTCTTTTTCTCTTGCTGGTAATGCAATATCTTATATTCTAGGACACTGCAAGGCATTGAGAAATACTGTCTCTCTACCTTTTTTCAGTCACTTGTATCTTTGTACCCATTTCCACAAAGTCATCTTCCTTCCCAAAGTCAGTGTCACTGGTAGCTGCAGAAGCTTTATTGTGCAGTCAGTCAAAAGAACATGAATTTGTGAAGTTACTACAAATAGAAATGGAGAAGAAGGCAATGTTCATGCAGACCATCTGCTGCCTCCAGGGATTGTTCAATATGCAGATAGTCCTTCCAGTGATTCAAATATTCATGCTGCTACTAAAGTGCTTGGAGTCTCAAATGTGCTCTATCTCAAACTCCCTTCCCCCTTTACTGAGATGGGAGTACATCGTGGGGCAGGGACAGCATTCTCAAATCAGGAGAGAATGCTGGAAAACTGAATGTATCTTTAATATGGCCAGAAAATGCAGCTGAAGAACCAGAGAGTAAAAGAAGAGCAATTTGGTAGTAACCCCAACATAATCACCAACATTCATGGAGAGGAGGATTACTGATGATGGTGTGGACTTAGTATGATCTATTAGTTCCTTACGGTAGGGCTGAGTTTCTTGAACCTCTTGGATAATTGGGAAACATCTGGGACTGGTGATGGCAAAGAGACTTTTGGAGAAAAAGAGACAGGTGAGATAGTATCTATAAGAAGCCTGAACTGTGGTCCTGTTTCAGAAATCACATAGCTGGGAAAATTGTTATTCTAAATAAATAAACAAAGGTGTTCAAATGAATGGGTAAGTTTATTTCTGTGGTAAAGAAAAGATCAATAGAGATTTGACCATCCTAGATAAATCAGCAATAACCACCAAAATATCATTAAAGGCCTTGATATGAAGTAAGTAATTTATACCCGAGGGCAAGACACACAGCATTGAGTGGAAACTAATTAAGGAGAGAAGCAACCTAGAACTAAGGAAGATTTTCCTGACAGTTAGAACAATTAATCAGTGAAACAACTTGCTTCCAGAAGTTGTAAATGCTCCAACACTGGAAGTTTTAAATAAACGATTGGACAACCATTTCTGTGAAATGATATAAGGTTTCCTGCCTAAGCAGGGGGTTGGAGTAGAAGACCTCCAGTTCAAGATCCCTTCCAACTCTTCTCTTCTCTTCTCTTCTCTTCTCTTCTCTTCTCTTCTCTTCTCTTCTCTTCTCTTCTCTTCTCTTCTCTTCTCTTCTCTTCTCTTCTCTTCTCTTCTCTTCTCTTCTCTTCTCTTCTCTTCTCCTCTCCTCTCCTCTCCTCTCCTCTCCTCCTTCTCCTCTTCTCTTTCCCCCTCCCCTACCTTACCCTCCCCTCCCCTCCCCTCTCCCCCCCATCCTACCCTACCCTACCCTACCCCACCCTACCCTACCCTACCCTGCCCTACCCTACCCTACCCTACCCTACCTACCCTACCTACCCTACCCTACCCTACCCTACCCTACCCTACCCTACCCTACCCTACCCTACCCTACCCTACCCTACCCTACCCTACCCTATTCTATTCTATTCTATTCTATTCTATTCTATTCTATTCTATTCTATTCTATTCTATTCTATTCTATATTTTTACAGTTCATAGAAACTTTATCCTATGGCCCTTTCAGAAAGGTGGCTAATACATCTGGCATGATATTGTGTAATTCTTATCCAAATGCTTTGTCACCAAAAGTTAGAGAGAAGAAGGTAATTTTGAATACCTCAGAATGGCAAACTGGCCAGCAGTTATGGCAGAATTGCAAAACTTTTTTCCTCAAGGACAGAAGACAATCATAAACAGCTGTTGTGGTACAATATTCCCTATTTGCCGAAGAAGTGGACAAAGAAATTAATGGCCTGAAGGTCATTTATCTTAGCCAGTGCATTATGTGCTGTAGGTTCAATCAGTTAAGGAGGACCTTTATTTCTATGAATATCAGAGAGTGAGAAAGTTGTTGCAGAGGTATAAACTCAGAATATTCCAGCATCAGCTTGCTTGGGAATAAAGACATCAGAAAATCAAAATGAGGGAAAAATATGTCCATCTAACATTGACAGAAATATGTAAATGGTTTTGGTTCTTGTAATATATCTCTCTTCTACAGGGTAACCCCTTCCAGAAAATGGCATCAGGTCCAAGAGCTCTTTGATGGCCAAAAGTTTCTTCTAAATTTATACACACACACACACACACACACACACACACACACACACACACACCCCGTATTTTCTGGCGTATAAGACAACCTTCTTCAGAGCCATTTACAGCCTGGTTACAGGAGAATGAGACCCGGCGTATAAGACAACCCCCGATTTTTGAGAAGATTTTTGTGTGTTAGAAAGTAGTCTTATATGCAGGAAAATACAGTATATCTTATAGTTTGATTTAGCCAATAGTACCTGTTGATAAAGACTGCTGAGGGGAAGATATCATCTGAAAACCCTGAAATGGACTGAAGAAGAAAATTTCCAAGAAAATCAGAGACATCATCAATAAACCAAATGGAATGTGAATAATTCAATTACAGTGGATGAGCTGAGAAAGGAATAGTAGCTGTATTTGAATAAAGGTTTTCTGAATTTTGGAAGCCTACTTAAAAAAAGTATATTCTTGGTAAATGTAGGTGACGATATGGCTTAGTTGCAAAGTTAGGAATACATTGTAGGTAAAATATTTACAAAGTCAAATAAATCCATATCAGGGGTGAGTTTGTGTGTGTGTGTGTGTGTGTGTGTGTGTGTGTGTGTGTTTCTATGTGTACTTTACTTGGATCCAAAGGAGTTCCATCAGAGGAAATGCAGATTTCTCCATAATCAAATAAGGACATGTCAAAAGAACATTATGTAGTTTAATAGGGTTGTTGTTATAAAGAAGTTGAACTACAATAACTTGATCATCATGGTGAAGCAAGGTCATCACAGTAAAATAGCCAATACCCCACATCAAGTTATTAAGCAATCATCAGAAACTCATGGAACATGTAAACTTTTGAACACCAGCAAACTCTTTGCCATCTATAAGGCAATATGGTATATCCACGCAGAATTCCTGTAAATACAGCTTTCTCTTTCTTTTTGTTCTGTACAAATAGACACAAATTTTTGGGCTGCAGCCATTTTCCATTTTTATGTTCTAAAAAATCTATGGGGCCTACTTGAAGCCCAGAGGCAAACTTGGAAATAAAGATGATGTTGAAGTGAGGGATGGCATTTTGTTTGTAGCATCTAAAGTTCCTATTGCTTTTAATATTGTAATTAAAAACAATAGGAACTTTTGATGCTACAAACAAAATAAGCGTAAATTGGAAAAACCCAAACCAAAATATGAGCACATTGTTGCACATTGACACCATGCTGCCTCTTTTAAAACGTAAACTTGCAATTCTGTACCTTTAGGGGATGTTTAATTGAATATTATTTTTCATTCTAATACTTGTCTGGGTGTGGTTCTGATTTTGATTTCTATCTGTTCCCTTCTTTCCCACTTGGTTCACACTTTACATTAAACCAGAATGTAGAGTTTAACACAATATCTGTGTCTGCCCTGTAGCACCTGCTGAATCATATAGAAGTTTGCAACAACTGCATTGCTATACTGCTAAAAGTTATGTTTCATGGCTTGTTTTTTTTTTTTTTAGAAAATGCAATATTCTTTATAATGAATAAATTACAATAATGTAATACTTATCAATATTATTTTTTTCAGCTGAAGGTTGAAGTGAAAGAAGTACATTTAAAGCACAATGATCTGAATTTATATTCCATCGCTAAGCACAAACATATAGTGGTAATAGTATAGTTTGGAAGCATCTGCCAAACCAATAAAAATAGAACTGCATAGATTTCAATTGAAACAAACGAAGTTCAAGATTGTATTTTCTGCTTCCTACTCTGCTGATCCAAGTTTTCTTTCAAGAAAAACTTTTTTAAGAAAAAGTTTATATATTTCTTTCAACTTGATAGTGTAAAGCTGAATTCAATAGTAACTGTTTTCTTTTGTTGTTCTTTTAGGAAAGGCTGATCGTGAAGTTTTGTAATTACAATCTAGTTTTTTGTTTTGTTTTACCTTTTCTATGATAATAACAGGTGATGAGAATTAAAGGCTAGTTAAAGTTCTATGTGATCATGACTGATATAACGAATAATGAATTCTGAAGTAACTTCTGATTTCACTGGAATATGTATGGGGAGTGGGAACTTTGAAAAGTAACTGATTTCTTTTTATTTCAGGTTTTCTTTACTGAATATAATTTTATTTTGTATCTATGAGGTTTTAAAGAATATGTAATATCAACTAAGTATCAACTAAGAGCAATTCTCAAAAACCTATATGTCAGGCTTGAAGGATCCCACGTGAAGATACAAATTAACTGATAAATTGCTAAAATGAATTTTCTCTACTAATGATCAGTTCCTGGTTAGAACTATCTATTCTAACTAGGAGCCAACAGCATTCAAAGAGGGAGGGTTTTGAATTTAGTTCACTTGTGGTTGTGTAACAATTCTAAACGGATGCTTCTTTTAACTCCTTTTGACTCCTCCCCCTGACTCTGGCTCTATCCTGTACTGTAAGATGGAGAAGAGCTAAATGAAAATTATCAAGCAATAGTTTAGTTACTTTTGAGACAGAAAAATACCTGAAGTTGGTCAACTGAGTTTCAAAAGAGGATATGAAAAACATTATCACTGTGTTGCAAGTAAAAAGTTTTAATAATGGATAAAAGAAAGCTAGATGTTGCTGCATATTATTTTGATTGTGCACAGTTGAACAAGCCAGAATCTATGATTTTAATGGCATATTAAGCAAGCAATGGATGAAATGGTCCATGGTTATTCATCAATACCTACTCATTAAATCAGGGCGGTCAAACTAGCGGCCCATAGGCCGGATGTGTTACGCACTGGCCACACCCATGCCCAGTTTAGCAAAGGGGGGAAAAGTCCTGATATGTAATATGAGGCTGCCGTGACAATGTGAGCTTGACAGCCCTGCATTAGATCAACAGGCAGAATTTAAGTAGTGGGAAACAACATGCTGTACAACAGCCATTAAACCTACATTGGTTTTCTAGCATGTGAACTCTATTAGTATTTGCTGCCATGAATTTTGCACTGTCGGATATACCAACAAAACATATTTTTCACTTTCCCATATAAAAATACTTACAATGTAATTATGTAAGCAATGCCTTAGTAAATATACATAGGAAGACATCCAAGTCATTCATATACAAGGGTCACCTTGATAACAAGCATACATTGGAAATAGCCCATTGATTCAACACTCATGGGATTCTGCATAAATTCAATAAGCAAATTTCTTTGCCCATAAACTTTGTTGCTCTGAGATGACAGGAAAGAGAGCCATTTGCTTAATTAGAATGGTTAAGCTTTGACCTTTATATAAGCACCACCCTTCTGCAGATGTTAAAGCATTTTACAAGCATTAATTAGTTGAATATGCGAACACTGGAAGCTTCCTTATTTCAGGTTAGATTAATTGTCTATCTAGTCTATTACTCTGAATGTGCGCACACACCCTACCAGACATTTATGCATGGATGGGAAACATATGATCCTTAGATATTGTTTGACAGCAGTTCCCATCACTCACCACTATTGACCATGCTGGCAAAGCTGGTAAGCATAGGTTCAAAAATAGAATGCCAACATGTTACCCATTCCTAATCTAGAAGTTTGTTCGGTTCTATCAATTGGTTTATAAATGAACACAACTGGAATAATAATATTATGCACTCTAAAATTGCTAGGAAAAATGCAACCGTTTTGTTTAATTCAAAATGAAAACTCATTTTTTAAAGAAATAGTTCAAGAAATAAAAACAATGTAGGTCAAGCTGTTAAGGGAATTAATGTGAAAGCAACAAGGAATACTCTTCACATGTACAGATCACTTAAAGTATTGATCTTTGACAGTCTGTTTCAAATTCTACTTGTTCTGTTAAGTAAAGTGGGATCAAAAATAAAGAATATCCTTTTAATTTAATTCCATCTGAAAATTAATACAAGCTGTGGACATTCCACAAGAAAGTGAAGAGTAAACAAAAAATGGGGGGAGGGGGCTGAGCCACATACTTGTTGTTCTTCCGTTTAATGCCATCTCCCCAAAATGTTCTAATGGTGCTTTTCTACTCATGCAAGATTAACATTTTCCACTATTTACATTTATTGTAATTTGGTTTTCAGGCATTCTAAGATCATGTATAAACCTCCCCAATCAATAACCTTCCTTTATAATTCTAAATAAACAATGTCAAAGAAAAGCTGCTTGCCATCGGAAGAACCATTTAGGCCTAAAACATAATCAATGGGTGTCATTAGAAAATAAATATATTGTCAATTTCAACAAAGTAATAATATTTTTTTATAGAATTCAGAAATCTGGCTTTCAGATTTACATCTCAGAAGCACCATATTTCAAGAGAGACATTTAAGTCATTATTTTTTTTATCTTGTCACAGAACCTTGGCAAATTTAGCTGATTCATCTTATTGAAACTAGCTATGTTCTCCTGTTTGAGTCAATTGTACAGAAGACATGGACACTTGCTATTTAGCAAATTAGCCAAATTTTGCCAACTCAAAATAAACTTTTTAAGGAGATTCCCAACTTCAGCTGAAATTCCATTCCAGATTGATGACCCAGAATATATCTTATCCAAATTTATTCAATATTTTATCATAAGATGCAAACACCCTATCATAAAAGGTGAATACCACCACAATGTTAGATATGTGTAATGTTCTTTAAAGCATATACAAAGTTTAATATTGAACATGATGCTTCCTGATCATATTTGGCTGTCAGATTTCTCTTGGCTTTTGATTAGCATACAAATAACATTTATTTCTGCATTCCCAAAAAGAAATTCATTGCACTATGCAGCTGTGCACCACTTAGTGACCAATATGTTTTCTATTTCTTATGGGTGGGCATGAGGAAGAGTTAAAAATAATGCGTTTTGCTAGTTTAGGGGAATAAACCTATTGAGATTGGAGCAAGAATCTGATAACTTTTAAGTAAGTTATCTGTACTCAAAATTAGTCTTTAATACAAGGTAAATTAGTATTAAGTTTCTAATAACATGCAATAATCCCAAAAGTATTTTTTCCAACAATAGTTCCCCCAGAAAGACTTAAAGAACACTTTTACTATCTAGGAAGTTCAGTGTTTCCCCAGGTTCATTTAAACAGATTGATTATTAAGTAATAATTTCCTTTCCTTTAGTTATGTTTTCCAGAGAAAGCAAAATTTGGACTGCAGACCATTTGCTCTATGATAATTGAGCAGACTATGATGGGAGGATCCTATAGGGAAGTGTTATAAAAATTGAATTCACAAACTGAATTGTTTGTGAATATATATACACAAACCAGGGATGAAATACTCCCGGTTCGGACCAGGTCACCCAATCCGGTAGTGATGGAGGTGGGTGGTTTGGAGAACCAGTAGCAAAAATCCCCCCCCCATACCCAGCTGAGCCGCACAATCATCAGAGGCTTTTATTTTTACTCTTAAAAGCATTTTTTCTACAACTATGGCCAAAAAAAATTTTTAAAGTAAAAAAAAAAGCCTCTGATGATCGCGCAGCTCGTCAAAGGCCTTTAAAAGAAAAAAAACCCTGCCAATCAGGGAACTCAGCTTGGATTGTCAGAGCATTTAAAAGAAAACAAGGGGTTTTTTTTCTTTTAAATGCTATGACGATCCCAGCTGAGTTTTTAAAAAGCCTCTGCCAATTAGGGAACTCAGCTGGGATCATCAGAGCCTTTTGAAAACATTTTTTTACAACCTCTTAGCCAAAGAGGTTGTAGAAAAAATGGTTTAAAAGTTAAAAAAAAATTGGCCACGCCCACCTAGTCACATATTAACCCCCCCAAGCCACGCCCACAGAACCAGTAGTAAGAAATTTTAGATTTCACCCCTGACACAAACAAATAACATGATGTCCTCATGGTGTAAATGAATACAAAATTAGTAAACACTTGGTCACTGTGAGCCCATTAGGAAAGAAAAATTGAAATCCCATTTGTCAGAAATCTCCAGAGATCCTGGAGAAGGAGTGCAAATCCAGTGCTATAGATATTCTTTGTCAACCTATATGTACTCTTTCTATTTTCTCCTTGTGATAATGATGGTATGGAGCCACAGAAAAATCTGGGTAACAATCCTTTTCCAAATGCTAATGTTACAAAAATCCCTGTTCCTGAATCAGAAAAAACCCTATTACTATTTTTATTTTAGCAGAGATCCCTGATCAACAAACAGGAATCTGGGAGTGAAATACTGATTAAGATTATGATGCTTAAATGTATGGGATTATTTTTCCTATGAAAATTGCTTCCTTAATATTCTCCATTATGAAGCATAAATATTTAATAGAGAAACAAGAGAGATTTGTAACTTAAGATCCTAGCTACTAAGTAATCTATTTCTGTGTTTTTTTTACCATTCATTCACGCTGGTCTAGAAACTATTTCTGTAAAACAAAAGACAGATAATACATTTTAGAAATTTGGTGCCGGAATATCATTTTATTCTAACTAGTTCTGTGCTAAACTAGAAATCTCTCCCACTCTGTGGACATCTTTCTAGTCACAGTTTTCAATTTATTTCAAAAGTCTATTTACTTCATCATCTCCCAGTTTCAGAATGCCACTGAATCTGTTCCTAGAGATTTTTACATTTAAAGAAAAAATTAAAGATTACAAATGTATCTAACTGGATTTTCAGTTATGTCAGCATAATGAAAGTAGATGAGTATGTTGAAATTCAGTTGGAAATAGATACAATTGCCAGCTGTAGAACAATTTTACAATAGAGGCTAGTTTAGAATATAAAGTTGTCTTTGCTGTGTGTTAGATTTGTGTGTGTAATATTGTATAATATTGTGAATAATATTCTCACCCCTATCCTGCTCTTTTCTTTAATATGTTCTTTTTGTATATTGTTCAAAACTTTGAAAGAGAACCATGGACACAATCATCCAAGCAGTTGTTCAGCCCAACCTCCTTTCATTTCAATAGGATTTAACAACAACAATATTCCCATTCAAGCAGCATTAAATGAAGCAGAAGGTATTGTGCTGAAGCTGCGTCCAATGGATGCCACCATATCAGACAGATAAAAAATCCATGTATTTGATTTTGTCAAGTGATACTGCTAATGTCAGTGAAGCTTAGTTTAGGTAAATAGACGAGACTTGCATAGATTTTTCATCGACCAAATCTGAAATCAGAAAATAAGAAACAGTGAGGAACTAAAACTGGCAGATTTCTTCATGTCTAGTGTGATGATATTTACTCTTAGATTAGATGCATATAATTGTAGCCCAAAGGGTTATGGAATAAACTGAGGATACATAGATGGTTACATCAGCATCCTTTAAACTCAAAATACTGAAGTTTTTTTATTGATTTTCTATTAAATATATATTTTAGTGCTTTATAAACATCATGTTGTCTGGGTATTTAATTTTCTTAACAATAGCATTACAGATTAATCTCCACCCCTTTTTTCCAACTATTGGTAAAATAAATTTCATGTTTGATAATATTCTACATCCTCTTTCTACTTAATTTTCAATGTCAATCTATCCATTTCTGCACAATCTAGTATCTTCTTAACTATTTCTTCATCTTACATTTTCCAATACTGGAAAAATGAAGATATACCATGAGACAAAATGCTAAAGTTTCTGGTTGAAAAGTTGGGAAGCTAATACTGAGAGAATGCTAGGCTGGATTGCATATTTCCAGGTTATTTAGACACTTGTAATAGCTGCAACCAGCATTTTCATGGCAACCTCCTAATCCACTTTTATTTATCTTTATTTATAAAGATTTATCTGTGTCTTTGAAAATTAAAGTACTGAACACCCACACCAATTGCAATATATCTTCATAATATTTCAGTCATAACAAATACAAACTGGAATGTTTTGGTATCAAAAAGCATTTTTTAGGCTTGTTGAACCTATTCATTCATGATCCTATTTATGAGACATGAAACCCTTGGAGCATCTATAAGGACCTCATCACATTAACCAAAGTCAAAGTTTCAGCTCATTGTAAGTATCATTACATATCTAAGGCAACTTTACTCCAAAGAGTTCAACATAATATATATCCTTTTCTTTTCTTTTTTTCTGATCCCAAATTGGTGTCATATGTATGAGATAAGTTAGCTTGAAAAACTAGTAAAAAGTTACCTACTTAAGTTGCCTTATATTATATGGGAATCTGAATTTTGAATATTCATCAATCCGGATCCAACACTCTGACCCAGTGATGGCATCAAAGCCAGTGCTCCACTTCAGTCATTATTAAATTGATTGGAACAACTTTCTAAAACCGAATCTTGCAAATATGGTCTACATAATTGAAATTGGAACATATGCATAACGTTGGAAATTGTTCCTATGTACATAACATAGGATACAAAGACATCCTGTGAAAAGAAAAGTTTGTAGCTGCTGCCCGGTACAAAGTGCATCAGAATTAAACTGTCCTGATGCAACTTCAGATTCTGAAATTCCTTGCTTGTCAAAATATTGGCTCTTTTCATGGAATATTTTTAAAGTAGCTATTTATCATTACCAGAAATTTAAATACATAGATGGCATGAGATGAATGACATATGTGATCTTTGAAATAATAACTTGAATGGCCTGTTCTTTTAAAATGGTGGATTGTTTTAAATCTGTAATGCAACGTATTTCTAATCTTAAAATTTGATTTAACAAAACAATAAAAATATCCTTGGACCCCTCAGAGTTGGGCCATTAATTCATATGATTTTAGCCTGTCTTATTATTGTACTTCAGTCTTAAATTTATAAACTTGATTACATTGGTCAGTGCGTGTAACCAATATATATTTTCTTATCTTGAATAGATGAAACTCATTAACTTACTAAGATTTATGGATAGTTTATTTATTAAATGTAGCCAAAATAAGCATTATAAAATATTGGAATATTGATAATTCTATTTGTATGTGCAAAAGAAAAAAACAAGGATTTTTAAAAATTTTAGTCATATTTAAATATTTTTATTATTATACATTGTTGTGTAGTTTCCTTTTTCTATATGAAATCTAGTGTTGCTGATTATCCATAAATCAACAATAAATAATCTAGTGGTTTTGAAATGTCCTGGAATTATATTATATCTCTTCTTTTACTATAGTTTTATTATTGTTTATTTTTTTAGTGTGTATTATTGCATGGAGAAAATTATGGCAAAACCTACGCAGTCTAGTAGGTGACTCTCTCTATTTAATATACTATTGTCCATTCTGATTAGAAGCAGTCTTACTCCAGGAGAAAGATATAAATCTTTTACTTAACAAGCTTTTGCTATTTATTATCTGAAGTATCCTTGGATCTTTTTCAGGCAAAGTATGCATTCTGTCACTTTTCATGAAGCTATTTAACTGTTTTTAATCCAATATGGTGATTAATTCTTGAGAAATGTAACACATTAGGATCTAACAACTAAGGTTGACAGTTGTTAGCATATTGTCCACTGTTATGCATAGATCATTTGAATGTCTTGATGCCCTAAGGAGGGGGTGGTGAAACATGTCCAAAAACCTGAAAGTAACTTATGGAAACTGCACATATAGACAGGGAAGATTGTCCTTTCAAAGTCAATGGCTATTTTTCATAGTTCTACATCCACTAAACAAAAGATATGCATTTGTGATTAGTCTGGTTTATAGAACTGCCTTTCAGCTCTGTAGATATTTACAAAGGGATATTCAGATTTATTTACACACAGAGAGAGTTTAATAAAAAAGATTAATCAACTGGCTTAGCCCTTGAAATTGTTAATAAGACAGATTAGCCCCTTTAAGCCTGATGTGCCTTCCGATTGCCATGTTGGCTGGGAATTCTGCAAGGAGTTCAGCAAACACCTTGGACAGTTCTGGATTGGGACAAGCTCCCCTATCCCATGCCATCTGAAAGATAATATATAATCTTTCTACAACATTGCAAATAATTGCTGGTGATGTGGCATTCTGGAACCTAACTCTATTTCACAATCTTTAAACCGACATGTGGAACAAAAGGGAAGCTGAAGAAAAAGTCACTAAGTAATTTTCCCCTTCTGATCCTGGAGTGCAGGGCAAATGCCTTTCTGTATAATGCAGATTCCCCGAACAGCTATTTCTCAGCTGCCATTTTATGTTGCTATACCTTCCATGGCAATTATATCAAATCACACTGGCATTACAAAGATTTGTGGCCCTCTCATCCTTTCACATCATTGACAGCTCCAGGGATGCATCTGACGTTTTCAGTAGCCTCACTGCCTGTGGTGAGAGAAATGCATACTGCTAAATTTTTATTCTAGAATTCAAGCTGCTTTCCCTCAGTCTTGGGCTCTGTGGTTTTTAATTTCTCCCTGCCTCATACACTGTATCGGAATCACCAGCCAATATTGTTAAACTGTCAGGTGGTCTACGCTGCTTCTGAATTTTATCGGTAGAAATAAATACTATGGCATTAAAGGGGGGTGGGGTGGTGGAATGACAGAAATGATGTCTCTTGGTTGAATTTGACAAAAGGAGATGCAAGGGAAAATCTTCGCAAACTTTAACATGATTTTTAAAAAAGCTAACAAAAATAATAATAATAAAAGATTGGAAGAGAATATTCAGGGTGATTTATTGCCCAGACAGAAAGGGATGCCAGCCTGCATCCCAAACTTGAACTGAGTTCAAGGGAAAGAGAATTTAAAATCCCAGAAAGAAGAAATATTTCCAAATTAATGGCATTGCCCGAATGCCTTGGCTCTTTGCACCCCACCAGGAAGGTTTATTATTTTCTGGTAAAATGTTGCTAGAATGGGGAGTGGTATTCAGTGATGCGTCAGAGCTGCTCTTTGAAGACATTAAAAAGCTGAATGCACAACAAAGAACAGATGTTCCAGCATGCTTTATTTATGCACCCATCAGCAATCTTCCAATGACCACAAAACACAGGCTTTCTTTCTTTCTTTTTTCCTGAACACTGCACAATATTATTTTCTGGTCAACCTTATTCTATATCTAATTTTTCCTCATGGCTGAAGAGAATAGCGTTGTATGTTTGGAGTGGTGCGTGTAAGTGTGTATGTTTAAAAGTCAGCGTTCATCGAAAGAGGCTTCTATAGAACGGTAAAACAGGTGTGGATTCTACAATTAGATCATACTGGGGGGAGCATAAGAGGCAAAGAAAGAGAGTCATACAGAGGGTAATAATGGCGGTGAATTTTTCACAGTAAATGCTGCACCATAGCGACCGGCAACAATGAAGAATAAGAGGTATTAGTATTAGGGTGATTATTTTTAGTTTATGGACTCATTTGATTGAACACTGCCATAAGGCACCGTTAACGTGTGTGCAGTGCTCACCAGCTGTAGAAAACACACTTGTTTTACTGGCGCTTAGCAAAGAATCTCATTGCTTCCACCCCCTCAGTTTGCAATTGGAACAAAAAGTAGTGATTAGAAAGTAGGCTGGGATGCAGATGCAACTATATGATGGACTAAAGGCCTGGTAGGTTTTATGAAAGCCTCGTCTGGATGCACGCTTTTCAAATTATTGTATTTATCTTCATTTTGTATCTGTTGGTAGGAGGATTTTTTATTACTATTTTTTTAAAAATAAAATTAAAGAGCAATGAAAGGAAAAGGAGAAAAGCATCATCTGTATAGCTAATATGATAACATGAAAGTGCTTGATAGAAAGCTTTTGAATTTGTGCTCTATGGGCTTTAGTGATGTGCAATAAGTCAGGCAATGGTTGGGATGAGTTTATTTTTAATACAATTAATTGTCAGAAGTATTTCAGCCAAACATGTAGCAGGTACATTATCACTTTTCTGCTAAAAGTCATTGAAAGTATGATTTTTATGCTCTTTGTTAATGATCCTGGCTGGTTCAAAAAAAATAATGTAGCACCAAATTAATAAAGAAAATAAACCTGATTTTATATTTTATATTTTATATTTTTAATACATAAACTGGAAAATATATTTAAAATGGAAAAATGTATCTATTTTATTTGCCCTATCTTCCAGCATGTCCTGATATTTGCAGTCCCCATACTGTATCTCTTTAAATCAAATATTTCAGAAGATATCTCCTTAAATAACTTGTATTCACATAAGCAGCCGTTCTTGACCTGTGTCTAATTTTATTTGCAGAGCAATATCTAAATATTCTGCTTTTTAAAAAAAAGAAAGAAAAAACAGCAGGGAGCAAAACTTATTTTAAAGCCAAAGCAATTGTGGCAAATAATCACATACAATTTTAAAGAAAATAACGGAATAAAATCAGGTTCTAGGACTAGAATATTCTCCAAATTCTTCACTGTTATCCCACCCAATCAGAGATGTCTCCCCTTTTTAAAAAAATAAGCAAATATTCAATATCACTGTTAGGAAATGATAATTGCCTAACCTGTTGGGTTGGCAATATATAAACCCTCAATATAGCTTTAAAACTGTATGGCTGTATTGTATCATGCTGTGTCCTGATTGGCTTGCTCTGTAGCCAATGTCCTTAAGGGGGAACTTGAAACATGGTTTGTTTCTCTTTGCTGATCATTACTGCTCTTTACTGCTATTTGCAATGTTTGCTACTGTTTGCAACTGTTTATTGTGTATGACTATGACGACTGGTAAGAAGACTTTGTTATTGGAATATCCCTGGACTATTGTTTTACTATCTACTGCTTTATCTGTGGATGACCTGGACTGTTTATTGGACTGTGCCTTACTACTATTTCCTAAAAGTAAACACAACTCAGTGTATCTGTGTATTGGCTGTGTTTATTCGCAACTGCTCTCAATCGCTTTCATATGCACACCCTTGCTACTCAATGGGTTGTTCTGTGAATCCTTTAACAATCACCATTGTGATGACCACATTGACTTTTTAAAAAATCAGCCCTGCCCTTCCTAATGATGACATGCTATGAACACAGGAATGTACTGTATGCACTTGATGTAATTCAAGCAGGTGTTACTGCAAAAAGAGGAAGCTTTGGGAAGAGAAGGATTAAAATTTTGCTGCATTAGAATCACTTTTTCTAAACATTAAACTAAACAGGATTATCTTTGCTGTTACTATAAAAAACTGGGGGATTTTGATGTCCCTGATGAATCAGAAGTTATTCAGAATTTAAGATTTATGATGAAAAGTATGGCTATATCCCAACTGGTATCTGATGTATATGTAGCAGGTCTTACACTGAATTTGCTATCCTCTCTAGCTGGTATTGACATCGAAGCAAAGAATCTTTCTGTAGTTATTTTCTGTGTGTATGGGAGGTGGACAACTACTATAAACTTGTACAGGAGTGGCAGGCCAATTAAAATTGTGCTTGATAGACCTCGATAGTTTTCTAAAAACATTTGGGAATTTTGTTGGTGATATTGTTTAAAGTCAAGGACAATCTGCAAAATTTAGAGAAGGCCCAGGTGGTTCATATTGTAATGCTTAAATATTTCTTGTAGTAAGGTTCATTTGATACGATTTGGGTAAGTAAAGACTTGAAGCATGCAGGAAGAACATCAGTGGCAAATAGACTATTATTCATTTGTATAGGCGCCATCACATTCCTGCTCTGAAACAGGAGATGCAGCAAATGGATTCATTTCTCCATATTTAGATCCAGACTACCTGATGAACCACCTCATCCCACTAGAAAAAGCCCATCCTACTCCTTCCAACAGGGAGGGCCTACTTTGGATCCTGTCAGTCAAAGAATTTTGTTTGTCGGAACCCAGAGGAAAAGCCTTCTCCGCTACAGCATCTGCCCTTGGAACATTTTATCCTAAGATCTGCCCCTGCCCTCTTATTCCTTAGCAGGAGCCTAAAGACTTGACTCTGCTAATTGGCCTTGGGACCAAATGAGGGAATGAATTCCATTTTGGAGGTGGGCTGCTAGATTGATGGTGGACTCTCCCCCCGCTCTCTTTGTTCTCTGCTCTCTACCCATCCATCTTTCTTTTGTGCAATCATACTGTTTATTATTATGTTCTTTCTCATTGGTTATTGGCTAGATAGGTAATAAACAAACTAACTAACTAACAAATAACCTGCATAGAGCAAACTAAATATGGCTGTCTATGCAACATCTCCTGCATCAAGTTATTGGAGGAGGAAATCACTCATTTACCATATACAGTTATCATCATTTCTTGCAGATAAAATTGATCTGATTCACTTCAGTTTGAGATCTAATATTGGAGGGCATAGTAATGAGGCCACAATTTGCTCAAGATTTGCCTTTCCTAGCTGATAAAATCAGCTGTATTGGAATTGTCCCAATGGCTAAAAAATTAATGACTCCTTCTTGAGTGCATGATGTGTTCCTTCATGCTTCAGAAAGGAACTTAAAAGGAAAAGGTCTTGGCCTGCAATATCTTTGTATCCATATGCCATTTTTAAAATTTCCATTCTTAGAACTTGTGGTCTCATAAATTGAGATGCAACTTGTAGAAATTGTTTTTTTAAGCTCAACTAGTGGCTTTATTAAGAGTACTGAAAATTAGTGGTGGGTGGGAGAAGGAAAGGGTTGGCATGAGGAATGTATGTATTATGCCATCCTGGGAAAACCACCAGCCGTTCCAAGGTCACACAAAGGAATGCAGAACCATCCAGCCCATGAAAGTAGGCTGCAAACAATTTGTTAGCAGCTAATTGGACACTCTTTGTTAACCAGCGGGGTAGATGGGACCAAGTGTACATTATGCTTTGGGCATGAAAATCTCAGATCCAGTTTTGCTTCTTCTATCACCACCTGGCTTTAGTAAAGTATACTTTTGGATAACCATGGGTCTGAGAGGCTTTCTTTTCTAACTGACCAAGTTGGGGCGGTTGATAGCTACACCTAAAACTTGATTATGGAGCCCCTGTATTTTTCTTAGATCTCTCAGCAGCTTTCAATGGTATTAAATATGGGATCCATTTGTCCATATGCAATGAAGCCAGTCTTTCCTTTATTTTATTTATTTCCTTTCATTTAGAGAATTACTGTTTAACATTTGATTTATTGAACTATGGTATCCAGCAGAGCTGTGTCTTGTTTCATATGATGTTTAGTATGCAGAATTTTGGAGTGAGATTCCATATATCATTTTATAATGCCATAATAAGACAATACTTGGAATATTGAATCCAGTTTTGGTCACCACAGTGTAAAAAGATTTGGACACCACAGTGTCTAGAAAGATTGTAGACAAGAGCAACAAAGGTCAACTGGAAACTGGAGACTACAGGCTAAAACATATAAAGAATGGTTGCAGGAATAGGATATGTCTAGTTTACTGAAAAGAAGGACTAGAGGTGACATGATAGCAGTGTTCCAATATCTAAGGGGCTGTGACAAAGAAGAGGGAGTCAATGTATTTTTCTAATACATTGTCCTGCCTATCTGAAGGCAGGACAAGAAGCAAGGGATGGAAATAATCAAGGAGAGAAACAACATAGAACTAAGGAGAAATATTCTGACAGAGAAAACAATTAAGCAGTGGAACAACTTGCCTTCAGAAGTTGTGAATGCTCCAATACTGGAAGGTTTTTTTTAGAAGAGATTGAACAACCATTTGTCTGAAATGGTATAGGGCTTCCTGCCTGAGCAGCAGGTTGGACTAGAAAACCTCCAAGTCCCTTCCAATTCTGGCATTCTGTATATACTATAGATGCTGCTGACAGACAACCTACCATTGTGAGAAAGCAACCGGAATTCCTGAAACCTATCTAATCTAAATAATGTGTTGCATGAGGAAAATTAAATCCAGAGAAAATAGAGATGGTATTAATAAGGAAAGAATTTGTATTCAGGATAGAGATGAAGCTTATTTGAGATGGTGCTGCACTCCCTCAGAGTAATTTTGTAGTTTAGGAATATTCCAGATGTCCCTGTATTTGCAGGTGGTGGCAAGGATTACATTTGCAGGACTGCATTTAGAATTACAACTGCAGCTTTTCTGTGCAGGTTGAGTTTAGTACCTTTATACACATCTTGGTTACAATCTATTTTGATTGTTGCAAAGTTCTTTCTGAAATACAGGTAGTCCTTGACTTACAACAGTTCATTTAGGGACTGTCTGAAGTTACAATGGCACTAAAAAAAGGACTATGACAGTTTTTCACACTTGTGACTGGGGCAGCATCCTCATGGTCACATGATCAAAATTCAGATGCTTGGCAGCTGGTTCATACTTCTGACAGTTGTTGTGTCCCAGGGTCATGTGATCCCTTTTTGCATCCTTCTGACAGGCAAAGCCAATGGGGAAGCTAGTAACTGTGTTACTAACTTAATCACTGCAATGATTCATTTAACAACTGTGGAAAGAAAGGTTGTAAAATAGAGCTTATTCACTTAACAAATGTAGGGCTGTGGAGTCGGGAGATAAATGTTCTTTTAAACTTGCTTTTTTTAAAATTCCAATCTAAATTTAGTAGGAATCAGAGTCGGTGCATTGTTTGCCGATTCTGACTCCGACTCCAGGTACCCAAAATTTCCTCTGACTCCGACTCCACAGCTCTGAACAAATGTTTCATTTAGCAACATAAATTTTGGGCTCAATTGTGGTTGTGACTCAAGTACTTCCTGTACTACTCTAATAAGTATCCCAAATTTGCAACTGGCTGAACATGGAGATGCAAGACAGCTGACCATTCACGGTGTAGGAATCACATAACGTATACAATAATTTGAAAGATCTGCAGCAGCTTCCAGTTGCCTACAGAGCACAATTTAATATGTTTGTTATTACCTTTAAAGGTCCAAAGGGCTCAAGCCCATATTATATGTAAGGTAACTCTCCAATTAAAAACCATCCCCATTAGTCTACTTCCATTCATTGAAGAATTTATTCTGAAGATGCCCCATTTCCAGAATCTTGATTGTTGGAAATATGGAATATCTCCTTTATGTCTCCCAGGCTTCTAAACTGATACATTTGTCCAACCACCTTGCCTCTGGTCTTCCTCTTCTTCTCTTTCCTTCCACCTTTCCCAGAAGAAGAATAACTTGTTCCTCATAAAAATAGAGATTCTGGCCTGGAAGTGATTATGTCCTAACTTGTTTTGGAGATTTACCTATTGATTCTTTTTTTAAAGAAAAAAAAAGGCTATTAAACCTAACATGTTTTATCAGGACTACTAATTTTTATACTTCTTTGTAGTAGTTTTTATGACTACTGACCGCTTTTATGTTTTTTCTTATAAACTGTATTGATGTAACTTTTGTTGCTAGTTTCATAAATATTTGTAGCATGATTTTATTCTTTGTAGGCTACACTAAAGATTAGATATAAATCTAGAGAGGAAAGTGAAACCATATTAGAAAGGGAAATCACATCCTTATGACTGGTAGATGCAATGAAGCAGAGTTTAGGGTTTTTTAAAAAATAGCTTATGGTTTCAGACACAGGAGTCATAAACTAAGAAACCACATTTTAGTCTAGCATGTTGTATGACATCAACCGATGTAAGTAGTTCAGATATTTGTCAAAGCTAGAACATTTCTGTTGGCTTGTAATTCAAAGTCGAGCAAACTGCAAATCCCAATCAATGTGTTTTGTAATGGTAGTGTTGGTAAGAGGAAAATAAAGAAAACTTATGTGGGTTGGTTCATTCAAGGTTTAGTGTTTTTATCTTAGCATGATTTGCTAGCTTGTAAAAGGAAAAATGGCTTACAAATTATAACATAAATTTTTCATCACACACTGCACAAGCCCTTAGAATGAAACCATAAAAAGAATAGCACATTTTAGCTCTACTATTTGACCTAGTGGACAAAAAGGGTATGAAACTACTTAGAGAGCATATAGCCTGGTTTCCCAAATTCACAGGTTTGGAAAATATTAAAAAAGTGGCAAATAAGAAATTAAGTAGTACTTATAAAAGATAACTACATTTATTCACATAAATTTTACCCTTTGGGCTTTAGGAGGTTCCTTCCCTTCTACTTTACAAAGAAATGAAGATCTCCAAACAGGAATACATGCCACAAGGGACAGAGAGATTTCAATATTTCCACGCCTTTGAAGATCTGATTTACTTTATGTACTTCCCTTGTTTTCACATATTCTCTCAAATATTCCCCAAAAGGTTTGTCTTCGTCCACCAAAACTGCCAGCCTCCAGATTCCTTCATCTGGACAGGACATCTGGGTCAAAAATAGCCCACTTGGCTCACAACCACCTCACTTTTGCAAGAAATATGTGTCATTTTCTGGAGCCAATTATGTGAATAATATCATGCACCTTCTGTACTGATGACATAGTGAATAGCCAAGGGCTACATGATGAAGGTACAGACTGGGTCTTTGTAAACATTCTGCAAAGGGCACATTATAACTTTTTCACTGAAATATATGAATATAAAATGGTGCAGTCAGAAAATATCCACAAGTACCACCTGGTAGAATAGAAAATCCCAGCCACCTGGTACCTAAAAATCTGTTATAATTACATTTTATTTCACACAGATGATAAAAAAAAAATTGAGATGAGCTATATTATTTATGCTTATGATGTATCATTTTTGAAAACAACATGTTATATCCAGACAGTTCTGTCATCACCATGTCATCTGAAGAGTTGCTTTTATCATCACCACATATTGTTTTCACAGCATGCATTATTGACATGGGATTCTTACAATAGCTAACTCCTGAACTGAAACAAACTGACTTCACAGCAATTAAAGAAGTATGCTAACCTCCTTGCTATCACAACTTAGCTATGACCACACTTGCAAGACTCGGCTATGTGGCATAAGCACTTTGCATAATGACCTTCTATTTATGATTATAGAACGATGAAAATAGTTAAAAATTTAAGATTTCTTGTTATGGTTCATTCCTAGGTGCTCTGTCTTGAAAAATAAAATACAGGGGTATTTTTAGGCAACTCTTCAGGGAATCCCAGAGTAGCTGTTCCAGAGGAATAGTACAGTTCTCCAGCACATTGTTGCTGATGCTTCCCAACAAGGATGCCTGCTTAGAAAAAGGGGGAAAAAACTAGAAAAGTCAAGATGACTATCCTGAATGTTCTGTTGAAGTAGTCATAGCTATCATTGAATGATGTGTGTGTGTGGTAGTGTGTGTGTGTGTGTGTGTGTGTGTGTGTGTGTGTGTGTGTGTGTGTGTTTGTAAAAAATTAGTTGGAGCTGTGATGTGATGGCTACCAAATTGCAATTGAATTTTCACCCACACACTGCAGATGTCCCAATTCAGGCAAAATAGTTATAGACAAATCATGATGTATACCATTAAAACCTGAAGATCCTAGAAATATAGGGAAAAATTAAATACAAGAAAAGCTGTGTTTTTCTGCAATATAATTAGGGAAGAAATCCAGCAGGTTCTGACAGGTTCTGGAGAATCGGTAGCAGAAATTTTGAGCAGTTCAGAGGCTGACCCCAGAGTGGGGAGGGAATTGAGTTTTTGCAATATCCTTCTCCCAGGAGTGAGGAGGGAATGGGGATTTTGCAGTATCCTTCCCTTGGAGTGGGGTGGGAATGGAGATTTTGCAGTATCCTTCCCCTGCCACACCCACTAAGCCACGCCCACAGAACTAGTAGTATTAAAAAAATGGATTTCACCACTGAATATAACTGGATTTAAACCAAGAATAATCATCTGGTGAGCAGTTTGCCTTTCTCCCTGAACACAACCTTTGGACATATCAGAATGAAAATGGAAACTTGTATGTCTGAGCTATACCATATTCGGTTGGCGAGAAATCACTTATTTCAATTAACTCTGGTACAGCAGAGTCTGTTTAGTGATGTCAACAAGTTATTCTAATCTTGTTTTATTAGTTTTTGTGTACAGAGAATTCACATTCAAATATGTAATTTACAAATCTCTTCCTCCCCTAATTTTAAATGATGCAGACAGAAAAAATGTTTATAATTTAAGATGGATCATTTGATTTAATACATAATGTGAAAAATTATCAACAGCCATGGATTTTTAGTACAATAGTCCCCGACTTACAAAAGTTCATTTAGTGATCATTCAAAGTTACAATGGCACTAAAAAAAAGTGATTTACAACCAGTTTTCATACTTACGACCATGGTCACATGATCAGAATTCAGACACTTGACAACTGACTCATATTTATGATGGTTGCAGTGTCCCAGGATCATGTGACCTGTTTTTATGACCTTCTGACAAGCAAAGTCAATGGGAAAACTAAATTCACCTAATGACCATGTTACTAACTTAAAAAGTGCAGGGATTCACTTAAGAACTGTGACAAGAAAGGTCATAAAGTGGGACAAAATTCAGTTAAAGATATCTTTCTTAGCAACAAAAAATTTGGGCTTAATTGTGCTCGTAGGTCAAGGACTAACCTGTAGTAGTGTGGGTGACGGAAATATATCTGCCCTTTCTAGCTATTTCCTGATGTCTGTTCTTCCTTATTGCTATTGTGTTGTTAGCCTGGAGTGAGCCAAGAATAAGTCATAAATAAATAAAAATACATAAAACTTTTCAATAGATAGATATTGGTAAAGCATATCAATTTTAAATTACATTAAATAGCTAGGTATAAAAGTTTCCTTTTTTGGTAGTGTTATATATTTCTCAGGAAGGATGACAAGGATTAACCACTATTCAATCTGCAATCTTGAATAGAAAAGTAACTTTTAAGGATGCAAAATGATGATTTTTTTTTCTAGAGCTATATCAAAATAAAATGAACTATAACTATAGTTCATTTATAACTCTCTATAAACTTAGAGAGAAATGAGGGAAGAGAAAAAAAAAGATTATTTTTCTCCACCTACCTCTTCTTCTCTAAATATAACAGCTATGGGTGGATCCGAAGTTGCAGGACACAGTTACATAAGACTGGAACTCATGCATTTTGGCTTTCTTTACATGCTAGCTATCCAGGGTTCAGCCAGGTTTTGGGGGACACTACCAATAGTTGTTTTACAGATAAAGAGTGTGAACACATATAATTCGCCTGGACTACTGCAATGCTCTCTACATGGGGCTCCCCTTGAGGAGCACCCAGAAGCTCCAGCTGGTCCAGAATGCGGCTGCACGGGTGGTTATGGGGCGACGTGCCACTCCCATGTGACTCCTCTCCTGCGCGAACTGCACTGGCTCCCGATGGTCTTCCAGGTGCACTTCAAGGTTTTGGTTACCACCTTTAGAGCGCTGCATGGCATCGGACCAGGGTATCTATGAGACCGCCTTCTGCCACCAATAACCTCTCACCGTCCAGTATGCTCCCATAGAGAAGGGCCTCTCAGGATGCCGTCGGCCAAACAGTGTCGACTGGCAGCCCCCAGGGGGAGCACCTTCTCTGTGGGGGCATCTAACATCTGGAATGAGCTCCCCCCGGAGATACGGAGGATCCCAGATCTGCGCACTTTTCGTCGTGCTCTCAAAACATTTTTATTCCAGCAGGCTGGCCTGGCCTAATGCTCCCTTTTAAATTTTTTAAATTTTTTAAATTGTTTTTAATTTGTCTTATAAATTGGATGTTTTAAAATTTGTTCTTGGGCCAAAACATTTAATAATTTTAATGGGTTTTTTAATGTTTGTATTGTCTATTTTTTATCTTGGCTGTTCACCGCCCTGAGTCCTTTGGGAGTAAGGCAGTATATAAATTTGATAAATAAATAAATAAATAAATAATCATTCTTTTCTATTTGTCATATACATAATCAGTCCACCAAAGAAAACAATCAGCCATTTTCCAAAACAGGCCTTGTGCCTCACCAGAGCTGCCTTACAAACTTTCTCTTTTTAAATTATACTGATTTATGCCTTGAAAATCGATTTTTATAAAATTCAGTTGTCCTATACTCTCTTTCTAAAATGATACTTTACAAAAATGATTGGGTTTCAGAAGAACAGTAGGCTTGCACCTAGCAAAAGATATAACATGTTAATCAAAACAAAACATGTTCCTTTAGCTTGTTAGATAAATATAACAATTAATGTATCAAACCCCATTTTATGCACTGCTCAATAAAAAGGACATACAATTTGCTTGAATGCTTCTTCTTAAAAATAATTCAATATCAGGGCGATCCAGAGAGGAGTGGAGAGTGTAAAAAGAAAAAAAAATCAAAACTGTGAACTGTAGAACAGTAGTTCTCAACCTTTTCTTCACCACACACCTCCTTTAAATACCTTACGGACCATGGCCACAGATCACCAAATCTTAACATTTCTTCAAGCCTTCTTCAAGGACCCCCTGTGATGACAACATGGTCTCCCTCCAGGGGTCCATGGATCTGTGCCGTAGAATTGGAATACTTTACAGAATCCCCTTAGAATGGTTATAAAAATGTGATTAATAAAATAAAGTAATTCTCAATCTTTTATATTTTAGCTTTTTATACTTTAGCTATACATGACTACAATCCTCTCTGCACTGCAGCAAAATCATGAAAATGATTGTAAAAGTTGAATAATTAATGCAGTTAGGACTGAGCCTTAGAACCAAACTCCTGTTAATGCCCCAAATACTATCCAGAGCATTGTATAAACTGTTTCAGAGACCAACCATGAGCACTTAGATTGATAGTAGTATACTGAGCATCATCAAGGCTGGTATTATTTACTAAAGTAACATTTCATCTTTTAGCAGAATTCTTACAGAAGATACAGACAGATAGATATGCATATAATTATAGATACTTAAGTAATTCTTTTTACACTAAAATGCATGTGCACCCTTTTCTAGCAGAAACAAGCTGCATGCTACCTCTTTGTGGTACTCAGTATTATGTGAATTTAAAATAACTGTACATATTTTAATTTTTACTGGGATTGCCTAATTTTGTGCTTCTTCTTTTAAATCTAACATACCAGGAATGTTTAATACTAAACTACTAATCATAGTTTTAAATCAGAAAATGGTACAGAATGTGTGAGGGTTCCATGAGACCATTAGAGAAATAATTATCTCTCCATCACTAGAGAGAAGGCAGAACTAGACTGGGTTACTCCCAATTCTCATTGTAATAAGATAACTAAGTGCTGAAAATGTGCAAGTTAAAGAAAGCTTGACTGTTCTAAAGAATGTACTTATTTATACTCCAACCAACTGGCTATTTGATTGATAAGGCTAAACCAAAATATAGGCTTCATCATGAAAAAAAAGTATATTATGATTCTTTTTTACAGCTAGAAATCTAAAATACAGCCCTGTAATAATACATAAATAATACTCTAAATGTTTAATTATTTAGAAAATGTATATGCTTCATAACTTATATATGAACACTGGGCAGCTAACAACAATAAATAAGAAAGATGTAATAAAACTTCTCTAAATGAAAACAAAAGAAAATCCAGAATTAAAAGAATCATACCACTAAGGATTCAAGTGTATGTTCAAATTGTCTCTGAATTCTTGTCCCTGCCCTGCCAGCCTCCACTCATGAAGTCCCTCAGTCATCAGGATTGGACTGTGAAAATAGGGCCTTGTTCCTGCAAAATATTAATAATGGATAAACCATAAAAGTCAGATAGTTTTCCTTTGTTTAATTAAAGGTTCTTAAAGGTTTTTAAGAATCAACTGAGGGATTAAAAAAACAACAACAGGAATGTAGATGATATGTGTTTTTGGTCATCCTTGAATCAGTGTCAGAATTATGGCAACCATTCTGAAACCTACCATGCTTTTGACAATCTGTTTAAAGTTATGCCTAAATGAATGCACAGTATCCATTCTTGTTATCTATGTTCTTGATATTTCAATGTTGTTGTTGCTTTTTCATCTGCTAAATGATCTGTAGCTTTTGTAGCTAAAAGCACAAAGGCCTTTAGCAAAATTGTCTACTACAGTAAAAACATAACCAGACAAAATCAGGGAAACAAGGAATATAGAGCTGAAAAAAGATTCCCCCCCTCCATATAAAGTTCATACATACTGGCATCCATCTATGTTAATCTATCTCAATAGAAACAACAGTGAGAAATATTGATTTATTATAAGACTTTTTCACGTTATAGTTTATTAAACATAAGCAAAATTTTAGAGCAAAATTTCCCATAAAAATTAAGAAAAGAATAATAATCTGTGGACTTCATGGGACTGAAAACTTATTAGTATTTTGCATTTTGATTTAAGCTTCATCCCTAGGTTATTTCAGTTTAAGATGGGGTGTTGGGCCAATGGATGACATATGACAATGTCCAGCATCTTTCGCAATAGGTAATGCTGACTTTTTAAATAGGCTATACATGATGCATGAAATGTAATTCTACTGAGCAATGTTTTATTAATTGTTTAAACATGTGGGTATTTAAAGTCAGAAATAAAAACTGAAAGTTTTAAAGGTGTTTAGTCATTTATTCCATTGTTTATATACACAATATTCTTGAAAGCATAGTTGAAAATTTTATGCAATCAGGAGAGACTAAATAAAATATTTCTTCATAACACTCAGATATGAATTATCAAAAATCATATATTCTGATCATAGCTATTTACTTTTAAAAAAATAGTCCTGCAGCAAGGGCTATCAATCACTGGGAGTCATGGTAGCCAAATCATGTGGTATAATACTTGCAAATTCAGAGGCACCATATCCTAGTACTCATTGGCAGTTGGAAGACTTTAGCCTTATTTGGTGGAGTTATCTGAACTACAGAACAGAATGCAGAGAATGTAAACAAAAAGTCATCATCAATTGGCTCTCTGGGAACAAGACATAAATGGAAATCCAAATCTCCTTTTCTGAAAGGGAAAAGATCGTTGAAGATTTGATTCCTGAACGGATAAAAATTCCATTTTTCATTGTTTCCGAAAACATCAACTACTTTTTTATAGCTACTATTCCCCGAAATATAAATATATAGTTTCTAGCTGAATTTATCCTTCTACTTCTGGGAACATGATAGTATATTTGTTGCTGGGGACTAAGAATGATAATGTACCAGTTGCTGAGAAATAACAATAAAAAGAAACAATAGTCCAAGTCTAAGATTAAACGCTTCCCATAGGTACTAATTCTTCACAGTGAAGTATAAAGATACTATATAATGGTATTCTCCAGTGGCTCTTTGGATTTATATGTTTAGATTAATTGAATAGGTAGCAACTTTAGTCTATTTAGATTTATATTCCACTCTTTCTCCAAAAGCTCAAGGCAGTTTACACAGCACTTCTGCAATTCCCCTCATAATATCCTAAGCTGAAGTTCACATGAGGCCCTATTCAATGGAAACTTGGCTGAAGGCAATCAAAAAAGTTTTTTGTGTGTATGAGATAGCAAGTATTCATTTATTCATCCTATAAAAATTCCCTATCAGTAATCTCGGCCTCAGAAACATTAACATTTAAGTTTGTTCACAGTGGCATCTTCAACAAATCATGATGATACCAAAATGATGACATACATACAATGTTATGTTCTCACTATTAAGTCCCAACAGCTGAGAGAAATACACATGTTCTGACATTTGTTCAATGGTGTCATTTTGCATATGTCATCAATAACTCCTGTGAATGCCTATGATTATTCACAAATACATATTGGTTCACTTTACAAAACTTGCTCCTGAGTCACATGAAAGTTCAACATTAGCAAATACAGAATCTGGTCATTTCTGGCTCAAAACCTAGTTCAAAATAACTTGGGATTACTTGGGATAATTATTGGTTACCTAACCGAGTCAGATAGTACTGCATGAATGCAGAGTGGGCTAACCTGTTTTCTGGGCTCAGAATACAAAGAAGCTCCATCTTTATGTTGCTGTTGAGATTTTTTACTTTTCAGTCCCAAAGATGTACTGAAGAACAAATGAAGCAAAAACGGTATAGGGATGGGTCAAGGACTCTGTCCTCAATTAGATTACTATACTGTTGAATTTATAGCTTCTAAGGATCCTTTTGTACAGCCAAAATGAACCACTATCAATCTAAATTTACAATTTTTTTCTTGTTTGCCACTAAATCACTAGATAAGTCATTGCTTCAGTGAGCTGTGTTGCATTTGTAGGTTTGAAGATATGGGATAGTATATCTGCCAGCACTCAGTAACAAGTTCTACAGCCTTTCCCAATCAGGAATTCCTTATCTATTGGATATACTGGCCTGAAAGTCTAGTAAATGCAGTATCAAGTCATCTACAATTGGTCAGGTTAGGGGAGATTGAATTACCATTGACAACAGTATAAGCAAGCTGGCTTACTTACGTCTTACAATCACTTGCTGCTGGTTAGGCTGGCTGAGTAATACTGTAGGAGTTGCAATGCAGAACTTATTGAAGGAGAAGTAGTCAAGTTTAGAAAGAGGGTTTAACTCGTAGAACCTATTTTGCTTGCATAAGGTTCAAAGCCTGACATTTTCAGCTAATAATTCAGTAGTGAATACTGGGAAACTCTCTTCCTAAGAACCTTGATAGTCACAGCTTGTCATGGAGATTCTGGTCTAAAAAGACAAAAACCTAAATCTAATACTAGGTAGCTTTTCTGGCATATGAGACAGCAAAAGACTACAGGAAAGAAAGTCTATTCAAATCTATTCACCTTAACTATGAAAGGATGTGCTGGTATTTACATTAGCACCAGTTAAACTATTACAGAAACTATTTTACTTCTCCTTCTCCTTCTTTTCATTCAACACCTGTGTGGTCAGTATGGATTAAGCTGCCATCTCAGCAAACCCTGAAAAATATTTTTGGATATGCATAAAATATGATGAGATATATAGAGCTCTTTATGAATAGCAGACAGATAAATCTTCTTTAATCTGTGCTGAATTCCTCTGCCTGCTCTGCACTTAGAGCTAACTACTATCATTAAAAATGTTTACTCCTTCTCCTGTGCATCATCAAATTGCATCAATTTTCATAACAAAATCTTTGCCCTGATATAATTTGCTCTGAGTTGTCAATATAGGAACAAACTTTTACACTTTTACCACCTCACTACTATGACCCTTGGCAATAGGGGAAAGAGCAAAAGGTGGAATAGAAGGAAGAAAGAATTTTCTTTAAATTTATAAAATATTTGGTTCATTGCTGAAGGTAAAAATAAAGATATTGCAAAAGGTATTACATACTACAAGGAAGTACAAGCATGTATTTGAATTATAAATAAAATCCAAAGGTGCTTTTACGAGTCTTCTATAATTTGGTGCCCTCTGGACATATATAGTTCAGCTCCCATAATCCAAGCCTGATATAAGGCCCCCCAAACAAGAAAAATACATGGAATTACTTCAGAGCATTTCCTTTATTGTTCCTTTATCGACAGAAATCTTGCCAATCTGAAAACTATTTGAATCAGTATAGATATATTCTGGGAATCACTAAGATGGAGCCTTCTTAGTGTTTGGTCAAGAGAAAAAGAGGTAAGATGGAGCCTTCTTACCTCTTTTTCTCTTGACCAAACTTTCCCTAGTATGCTGCCTCATTATTTCATAAATACAGCCCATCCATACTAGATCCATCCATACTGGATACTAGGAATCCAGACTACCTTCTACTTACATGGGCATGGCCAAAAGTTGAGGATAATAGGAGAAGAAGTCAAAGACATCTGGGAAGGTTTGGATTACAGAAAATAGTGAATATGTAGATGTCACTTGCAAACCAATACCAAGCCTTACTGATTAATTCTTTCCCAATGATTTTAATCACAAATTTAAGAAATATTACAGCAATGAGAAGTCTCTGGAATTTCCAGATATGGCTTATGGGGGCTATGCGGAGCCAGGGCATTAAGTTGTACAATCCTGACTATCTGAGCTTGTGTGGTATAAAAATTATTTAATTTTGTTTGAATTTATAAACATAAACTAGTATTTTAAGATTGTTCAAAATTATTCAAGAGATATATTGTCAAGAGTGTTATTTTTTAAATAGGATGAAGAGAATTTATAGTTGCCCATTGTATTGCAGAGCTATGATTTCCAGCACTTTTTAGTTTTTGTCATATTAGCTGTGGGAATTCATCAAAATCTGGAAAGCCAGCTTCGTTGGAAAGCCTAGTTTCAAATTTCTTTTGAGCCATGGCTCAAATTTACTCTGAAGTTGAACTATGGTAGAAAAAAAATTAATAGCAGACTTTTTGTTGGTAATTGTTGTCTTTTTTCAAAACTGTGTTTTGTTTTGTTTTTTAATCCAGGAAAAATACTTGGATAATTGGAAAAATACGCTGAAGTGTCCCAAAGGTGCTTTTTCAAAAGGCAACTTGTTACTTGGAAAAATTCAAGAGTAATTGAAGAAGGGGATAACAGATGACCAGATATTATCACTAATGTCAACATAACAAGATTTACAAGAACTATAAGACAGGGTGGAAGATGTCCTTTGGGTCACAAGAAGAAAAAAGCAACTGAATGGAAGAACAACAATAATAAAGAAATAAAAAGTCTTGCAACCCAATATTCCTTCCATTCTTGTTTTACAAAATATTATAATAAAGGAAAAGAGACAGAGTGGCTCAGTGGCTAAGATGCTGAGCTTATTGATCCAAAGGTCGGCAGTTCAGCAGTTCAAATCCCTAATGCCACATAACAGGGTGAGCTCCCATTACATGTCCCAGCTTCTGCCAACCTAGCAGTTCGAAAGCATGTAAAAAATGTAAGTAGAAAAAAGGGACCACTTTGGTGGGAAGGTAACAGAATTCCATGCATCTTTGGCTTTTAGTCATGCCAGCCACATGAACATGGAAACGTTTTCAGACAAACGTTTCAAAGCTCTTCGGCTTTGAAACGGAGATGAGCACTGCCCCCTAGAGTCAGAAATGACCGGCATATATGTGCAAGGGGAACCTTTAGCTTTACCTATAATAAAGTAAAAAAAAATTATATGGCACATTTTGTTACGTGTCTAAAACCAATTGTTAGAAAGCCAGATCCCATGGAAGTGTGGAGCCCATTAAAAGTCTATGTTGTGTCTAAGTTAAGAATGCATTCACCTCTGTCCTTTTGTTATTATACTTTTTAATTATTTTTATCTGGTCTTTAATAATTGTGTGTAATTATGTCTCTTCTAAGTTGATTGTTTAGCTTCTATTACCAAAATTATTTGTGCATGCTGCTGCTCAGAATCACATGCATGAAATGGGCAGCTAATATAAATTCAAGAAATAAATAAATGGCAACTGATATACAAATCATATGATAAAAATTGTTTTTATACCATATTTTTTGGAGTATAAGCTGCATCTTTTCCCTCCTAAAAGGGGGTGAACATTTAGGTGCGTCTTATACACCGAATGTAGCCCCTCACACCCACTGGTCCCTACCCCTTGGCCTCTGCCTCACAGTAGTTACATCCTTGCAAGCAAAGCAAGAAAAAACAGTTTTCAGCTTCAGCACATCCTAATTAGCACAAGTTGATTGGATCGGCCTCCCGATTCTCAGCTCATTTGCTCTCAGCTGTTTTGCCCAGGGCTAGGCTGCTTGCTGCAAAGAGGTTGCTGGAGCAGGGTTTTTTTCCCCTTGTACTAATCAAGCTATGCTGAAAACAAAAATGAAAGTAAAGCAGACTGTTGGCTATTTGCTGCAACCAGGCAAAATTTATTTATTTATTTATTTATTGCAATTTATATGCCACCATTCTCCTGAGGGATTCAGGAAAATTGCTCAGAGGCAGAGGGAGATTTCTTTTTCTTCTTTTCCTCACCAAAAAAGATAGGTGTATCTTTTACTCTGGTGCGTCTTATACTCCAAAAAATACGGTAATTATATTTCAATTCCACTCAGGAGAAAAGTAGATGAATTTAAGAGGATCTCACTTTTTTGAGGATCAACAGCTCAGCTTCACTTTTGGTAAACAACAAAACACACCAGCTTTTCTCAATCTAATATGCTCCAAATACGTTTCAACTACAACTCCTTAAACCAAAATCATTGTTGACCATGAAGTGGTAATTTCAACACATCTGGAGGAAATCAGATTGAATAATATAGCTTGTATTAGGTCTACATAATTTATAGCTTACTAGGCTTCATCAGTGTCTTTTGTCCACACTAACCCTGGTAATGTTCAGAATTTAGCATCATACATTCAAATCCTCTTGTATAGGAGGATCGTATCAACCCATATTTCTTCTTGCTGAGTAATCCCATCCAACTGCAACTGTATGTCTTTGGCATTTCTGATGCTTAGTCATGCAAATAAACCAATTATTGCCTCAATAAACTTTGATCTCTTTTTTTAAAAAAACTATATTTGTACCACAATTTTAGATCTACCCAGTTATGGTTCTGTTTCCATTACTAATTTTACTTCTAATATATTTCACTAACTCTACTGTAAATATAATCAAGTTTGGCTCTATGTTCTTTATTTCATTTATTCATAGCCTTAATATCTGGGACTGCATACAGCAGCATCTCAATCATGATGAAATTTTAACAAATAAAAATGTGGAAGAATTATTAAAAAGTTCCTAAATATTGCCAGCAGAAAATATTTTTTCTAAAAATTTCAATGTAATATACATAAAAAGAAAGACGTCTCCTCCCATGCATAGATATAATAAACACACTTGCAAATATATATGCACACATGCATATACTTTATGGGTCACAACTATCACAACTAACTTCATGCATGCATATCAACTGTACTTTGGTGTGCTGTAAAAGATATTCCCAGTATTATAATAAAAATATAATGGTACATTGTATTTTCATATAGTAGTGGCACTCTGATTTTACTATTAGGAAAAGCATTGTGCTTATTTAATTGAATATTGTAAATGTCTCACAAGCAGAATCAATATTTTATTTTCTCAACAGGTTTTGCCAATAAAAGTTTAATATTCCATATATGGAGTGTTTTTATATGTGTTAAAATTGTGATTGGGGTAATAATATGCTCTGAAATATGATTTCCCATATTATTTTGGTTGCGCTATTTAGACTCTGTTAATTGTTATTTTACACAACCTTCCTTTCACCTTCATTGCCTATGTGGTATAGTCTTAAGCTGTCAGACCAGCATTGAGAAGATCTAGTTCAGTGTCCCAAAGGTGCTTTTTCCAAAGACAACTGGAGTTTCTTTGTTTTATCTTGAAGACATTTCACTTCTCATTCAAGAAGCCTCTTCAGAACTGAATAAGCTTCTTGGATAAGAAAAAAAATATATCTTCAAGGAAAAATAAAGAAAATCCAATCACCTTTTGAAAAGCATCTTTTGGCAACCTTGATGTGGATGACAGAGAATCTTCATAGACATCTAGTTGAAGCCTACTGAAAGCCATGGAAATTCACTTTGTACCTTTAGAATAATTGAAGGATGTTGTTGTGGGGTACAACAAAAATGCAGAAAGGCTTCTATATACATTGCACAGAGATCTTGAGGAAAAGGGATATATTAATCAACTAACAAATAAATATACTTGTACCCAAGCTTATGTCTTTCTTACATGTGTGAATGTTCAGTACACTCCACAAACTGAACTTCGACCTGATGAACATCAACATATTTCTTTTATGCTAATTTTTTATCCTAATTTTTTAATTATTTAGCCTAATAATATTTAGGAAACTTTTTAGAAAGGCTGTTGGAACTTGCAATCTATTAAAGAGTAGAGTTTATGGCCATTCTCAGCTATTTTGTCAAGTAGTTTTGATTTAGTTTTCAATTTTTTCCTGGGGGGGGGATTCTAAATGTGTTTTAATGGATTTTGTGCACAGGTAGTCCTTTTTCTAAAAGGACATAGTAGCGCAGTGGCTAAGACACTGAGCCTGTCAGTCTTAAGGTTGGCAGTTCAGTGGTTCGAATCCCTAGCGCCGCGTAACAGAGTGAGCTCCCGTTACTTGTCCCCGCTTCTGCCAACCTAGCAGTTTGAAAGCACATAAAAAATGCAAGTAGAATAATAAGGACCACCTTTGGTGGGAGGGAACAGCGTTCCATGTGCCTTCAACATTTAGTTATGCTGGCCACATGACCAGGGAGATGTCTTTGGGCAGCGCTGGCTCTTCAGTTTAGAAATGGAGATGAGCACAGCCCCAGAAAATGACCAGCAGGCATGTGCAGGGGAACCTTTACCTTTAGTATTTTTTCAGCGAGCACAATTTGGACCAGTAACTCACTTAAAAAGCAAAGTAGTTGCTAAATGAAATTATGACTGTGTTTATGATCTTACTTCAGACTTCCTTTGCTTTATAGATCTTTAAAAGTTATAAACACAAAGGTTTATTATGAAATTGTGTTTTCATCACCACTGTAATTGTGAACTGTCACTTTCCAAATGATCACTTAAGCAAAGGCAGGTACATATATGCTATACTTTCTCATTCTAGTTTATGAACAAATTACTTTTTAAATAAATTACAGATTCCCAAGCTTGAATGAAATGGAAAATACTAAATATCGCTTACTACAGTTGGATAATTTTCACCTGTTCCAGTCCCACTCCAAGCAAAGGAAATATTTCTATGTGTAGGTGAGTGTATGATGTTTACCTTTTACATGTTATCTAAACTGTAGTTATAAACCCGTATTTCAAATTAAGAATAACATATTCAAATTTCAGCGTGTCTTCATTTTTAGTTCTCTTATACCAAGATAGTACTGTAGCTATATAGTCTATTAAACAGCATTCCCATTTACCCAAATTCTTACTATTTTGGTGGTTTGGCTTACCTCCATGTTATTTGCATAAATGTGGGTGTACAGAACATACAGAATATGATTCTGAAAATAGATTAACATTAGCATCAATTTGTACTGACTTTCTGTGCCTATAAAGTATTAGTGCACTTAGGGTGAACACAAACATAAAATTCAAGAGCGAATAAGAGTGACTAAGGACAGTTTAGGTTAAAAATGTATGCATTTATTCATCAGACTTCTTTGCAGCTGCTGGCCATGCTAAAGTATATATCTCATTTGAAACTGCAAATCAGTTCCTCTAGACAGCCATAGAAAACCTATTTGAAGGAATCTTTTTTCCCCAGTTTTCAAAATCTAGCATAGAAAGCAACCTAATAACGCATCATTGGAGGAAAAAATATTTTCTTGATTGCAAGGAACTGCGCTCACACTAGCAGGTGTTTGAAGTGCAGCAATATTTTTATAGTTCATGCTTGCTACTGAATCAGATCCTTGGATTGGGAACACTGACACTCAAACATCCCTAAGCCATGCAATATAAAGACCTTACATAAACAGTTTCATACAGAGATTCAGTTTGTATTAGAAACTATGAATAAAACATATCCTTCACCTCTGTATTCCTTATCATTACATCAATAGGACAATATTTGGAATGAGAAAGGACCTTTTTGGAGTCATCGGCTAAGGACTAGGCTATGGCCTTAAACACCAAAAGTTGCTACAATTTGTCACTGACATGTGACAATATAGAGAAATAATTAAATTCACAACTGGTGTGTCAATGTATAAATATGCTGAATTTTAGTTAAATGTGTATGTAAATGAAACCAAATCAAATTTAGTTTTTAGTTTATTTTGGCTCTATCCCCTAATTCTTGGTGTGCAATCATCAACATATTTCTGAAAGATTAAGGACAACCTTGGCTGAGAAAAAAATATGGCATCTCTGCCATAAATCTTTCTTTTAAACATTTGAGAGAAAATAAGTTCTTTCTCAATTTCTGAAGAAAATTTCAGATACTGTTTTTTATGCCTTTAATCAGACACCACAGAAGCATTCATAGGTGGTCAAAAAAGTCCAGATTGAAACTACAACAATGCAACACACATATAAAAACAGTGGTCTTTTAATTGCGCAGTCATGGTTAACATCTTGAATTCTTTGATCCCTACCTCCCCAATGGACACCTCTGGGACACAGGTAATATTTCAATAATTGAGAACAGTGGGCATGGTCACTTTAGTTTATAATCTGCCAACATTATCTCCAGGAATTCTAATAATTAAAAAGGGCTGCCCATTAAGTAGACAACAGTAGTGCTTGTCAGCTCTGCTGGTGTCATACTTTGCTTACTTTTGATCTTGAAATGCATTTATGTAGAGTTAAGAGGGACACATGACATCTACGTCTGCTCTGATTACCTAAAAAATATTCAAGGCTAATGGAAGAACTTTTTTGCCTGCGAGTTTTATGTACAGTTTGCTAGAAGCCACATTAAGTAGAAATATCAGTTCAGGTTTCCAGCTCCCAAGTAGTGCTTCTTCAGAGGTAGTGGGGGAAGCTATGCAGAGGAGATAATCCCTGTGTGCTCGCTTTAATGACCATGCTTTTGAAGACACTAATATTGTAAGACATCTCTCTCCAGAGTGTTGTTGATGCTGTAGTAAAATAAAATTTATGTCTTCCTCCTCCTCCCTCTGGCCTGTTCAGGTATCAGAGCAATGGGCTGCTAAAATAGCAAGGCCTTTGTGCAAAAATATTCACTGCATCGGAGTATGTAACTCCTATGAAATGTACAGTCAAATATATAATTAAAAGTGTCTCAAAATCTTTAGAAATATAACATTCCTTATTTAAATATTTTCTAACTGTGAAAGTTAATTGTGAAACAGGTTGCAATGAAATGAACATGAAAAGTACACAATTCCCTTAATTTCCACCAGTTGTTATCTGAGGCTGAGGCTGAGGTCATGTTGAGGTAAAGTAAAAAATCATTTTTGAGCTTTGAGCCTTTGAAGGCAAACATAATTCCATTTCTCTACCACTGACCCTTTGAGAAACTTTGGGAATCAAATTATCAAATCTCTATTACATAAATCTGGGATTTTTTTAAAAAAATTGATTTATATGCCGCCCTTCTCCGGAGACTCAGGGTGGCGTACAATGCGTTAAGCAAAAGCCTTCATACTTTTGTATATTTATACAAAGTCAGCTTATTGCCCCCACAACTGGGTCCTCAATTTACCCACCTTAGAAAGGATGAAGGCTGAGTCGACCTTGAGCCTGGGGAGTTTCGAACTGGTGTAATTGCAGGCAGCTGGATGTTAATTGCTGCCTTTAGTAGGAGGCATTAGCCTCCTACGCCACTCAGGCTCCTGAGTCCAGGAAGTCCATATGTCTTAAAGATGCCAAGATTAAAAATCCCTGCTTTACAAAACGTGTGAGATCTCCAGTATAAGATCCATGATCTTGACTGTGGTCAGTGCAATGTATATGGATGCTCTGAAGAAATGTTCAATCCATTCAGATTGAACATTCATCTATAGTGCAGAGTCCATTCCACATGAGAATACTTAGAATACTTAGACAAAATGAGGTTGGACTAAGGGGCAATCTTTAGAAGATAAGACTGTTTTTCAACAGACCATTAGCAGCAGCAGTGACTTTTTCCCCTGTTCAGCACAATTTTAACAGTTGTTCAGAGGAAATATAGATAGCTAACATGTATAATAAAAAGCAGAATTGCACTCAGCAACTGCAACTGCAGACGTTGTATACTAATATACATGGTTCAGGGACATCTGAAGAGAAGTAAACTGCAAGAATGGTGAACCTAAAGCCCTGCCACTTTTTAATATGTATTACATATTGGAAAAGAAGAGCTTCATCATGCATTTACGTTTTAATCCAACAACCTGCTTATGTTAAGTGATAGAATAATGATATAGTACATCCACTCAATCATCTTGAAAGTCTAGAAAATACAAATGTATGCACACAAAGACCTCTTTTTAGATATCATGTTGACCAAACATGTACAAATGTCAGTGAGGTGTAATGTTTGGAAACACAAACCATGGAAGATTTTTTTTCTGAATGCATAGCCCTATGATTACAGCCATTTTGTGAGAGCATCCAAGATATGCTTTCAAAATTGTAAAGGCGCCATTCATTTGCCTCTCCCACCCATCAACATTGCACAATAACCTAATGTTGTTAGTGGAATGAAAATTCAAGCTATCATTATGATACAAGTCACCAGTTGAGAAATCCTTGTAGAGGCAATAACTTAAATTATCTCCAGGCCAGGAAGCCTTCTTTGTATTACAATTTGCATTGGCTGGAATATGAAAACTAAGAAGAATGAAACAGTCCACAATGATTGTACCTGCCTGCTCCTTAACATGTATTTTTGTCCAATCTGGATTTAAGATGGGATGCTCTTTCTGTGCATTATAAAGGGCCTTTCTGTTTAGGTTCAGCAACAGGCCTGAACCCAGCACGTCACTTAAACATATGGTTAGTTCATAAAAGTGAATAATCTATTGAACTCAATATGGGGCTACTTCTGTGTTTAAATGCAGAATTAAATGTCTGCAGAATCAACATCACCATAAGGGGTAAATGAGGTAAAATGTTGCTAGTACATTTTTTTGTTAAAGCTATAAAGGAAAACTCCACAACAAAGAGCTTTTAAAATGATTATTATTTCCCGACTACTTGTTTGATTTCTGGGAAAACAGTATTGCAATAGGGTCTGATTTGGGGCAGTGGGGGGTGGGGGGGAGATTGATACTTTTGTCATTGTTGCTATATCCATTTTTCTGCATGGTGATTTCAAGTATCTGAAAAGCAATATAAATCTGTCCCTTTCCTAATATGTTTTTTCAGATATAAAGCAGGTGTAAAACTTTAAAAAAAATTAAAAATCATGTTATAATTCAATATTGACACTATTGATTTAAAGCTATTTGTTATTCCATTTTTAAAATATATTTCACAGTTCAAAACCACTATGGAAGAGATAAATATACATTAAAATTGTGTGGATGTAGGAAGAAAATTACAAATACACTTTTGACTATGAATGTTTAGATTAGATTAGATTTTGTTCCATCACTTTGATTGTCTATTGAGTAAACGAAACATTAGGATTTTCAATCCATGAGCACCAATCCACTATCAGAACCTTCATTCTAATCTTTACCATCCCCTACCATATAAATAAGGAAGAAACTGAAAGTTGCAAAGCAAAATGTTAGCCTCTGGTATTTCCCCCCCCCCATAAATGTTACTTTCAACGTATTGGTGGTTTCATCTGTATTACCACCATTGTGTGCACTGAAGAACTATTATGTGTGCACAGTGCACAGTCCATTGTGTGCACTGAAGAACTATTAACTCTTCTTTTAAGAGTAGTTGAGAAAAATTCTATTCTTCTCAACCCCTTCTTCTTTACTTTCCTCTTTTACCATTTCAGGTGTCAAAAGAGATACTAAATTCTGGCTCTTCTGACAGCCTCAACCATTATTAATTGATCTTGCTATAGTGTGTCATTGATGTTGTCTCTCCATCTTCTTAGGGGTCTGCTTCCTGTACCCCACACAAACCAAATGCCTGTTCTATTGCAATTCACTTGTGATGGATTTTTGAAGTTAGAACATAATGTGTGGTTTATGAATTATCTAGTCTCGTTATGGTGAACCTATGGCACCCGTGCCAGAAGTGGCATGCAGAGCCATATCTCCAGGCACGCCAGACATTGCCCGTTGCTCTTCTGGGTTCCAGCACGCACATGCACATCAGTCAGCTAGTCTTCACGCACACGGGAGCACCAGAAACTGGAAGAGCAGCTCCCTGGCCTGCACGTGTGTGCTGGGAAGCTAAACTTCTGGTTTCCAGCACATGCATGCATGCTGGCCAGCTGGTCTTTGCAAGCGCATGCATACCAGAAACCTGAAGACCAGGTGACCAGCATGCATGTGCATGCTGGAAACTGGAAGCTCAGCTTCCCGGCACATGCATACAGGCCAGGGAGCTGCTCTTCTGGTTTCTGGTGCTCCCATGTGCATGAAGACCAGCTGACTGATGTGCATGTGCATGCTGGAATCCAGAAGAGCAACGGGCGATGGCTGGCATGCCTGGAGAGATGGCTCTGCATGCCACTTCTGGCACAGGTGCCAAAGGTTCACCATAACGAGACTAGATAATTCATAAATGCGTTCACACTGGGGAGCTGCTCCTTCAGGTTCTGGTGCTCCCCTGGGCTCACACACTCCCATTTTGGCACCTGGTGCCAAAAAGGTTCGCCAACACTGATCTAGTCTGTCTATAAATTATTCTGTTCAGCTTGACCCCTGCGCCTTAAAAAGAACATTTTGGAACTGGGAAAACTGCAAACAGAGGAAGAAACATAACAAAATAGCTCCTCTATAAAGCAGAACTACTTCTGTTGAGGCTCTTTAGTTTAGGATGAAGGAAAGTAAGGGGAAGCTTTAATAAAGGAATATAAAATCATCCATGGACATAAGTAACATTGGTAGGTTTACTCTAATTTTCACAACATTAGAATTCAAAGTCAGCTACTAAAACTAAACACAGGGAGATTAAGACCTGATAATTTTTTCACACAGCTCACAATAATGGCAACTGCTTTACATGGTTTTAAAGGGGAGCTGGTGATAAAGAGATCAGGTTTAAAATAATCCTGAAAAAAGTGACTTATGACCAGTCCTTGCACTTATGACAATCACAGCATTCCCATGGTCATGTGATCAAAATTCATGCTGTTTTGGCTGCCATTCTGCTAGCTTTGCAATACATCTTGCCAGCCTAACTTTAGCAATTAGAGGAGGGAAGAATGGAATGTGGGAGGACAAGGAAGGGGGCTGGGAGCTAAGCCATGGCCCGAATAGAGTAATGTACCAATCCAGCACAAGATCAGCCAAAAGAATGCAGCTATAGAGAAAGTGCGAACTGAGGAGCTCTTCCCTAAACAACATGAGAACTGTTATCGACTAATAAAAGGGGGGTTGGCCAAGAGAAAAGGGGAAACTTAATTGCATCTTTTGTGCACCAAACCAGCAGATTCCACTTTGCTACTTCTGTAACCACTTTTGCTTTTAGTAAAGTGTATTTAGAAAACAATGACGCAGGAGTCTTTCTTGCTAACTAACTTAAGTGGGATGGATGACACAGGCACTTGGCAGCTGAGATGTATTTACTAAAGTTGCAGCATCCTGAGGTCATGCGATCACCATTTGCGACTTTCCCAGCTAGCTTCTGACCAGCAAAGTGAATGTGGGAAGCTGGATTTGCTTAATGACTGCCTAATTCACTTAACAACTTCAGTGATTCACTTAAGAACTATGACAAACATGTTACAAAGTTGAGTGTGATTCACTTAACAGCTACCTTGCTTAACAACAGAATTTCTGGTCCCAGTTGTGAATGTGAAAGACTTCCTATAAATTGTTGGGAACAACAATGAAAGAGGGCTGTTGCCTCCTAGTTCAGACTTGTGATCTTGACGAATAGCTCCAATTGACCAACATGTGCTAACAGAAGCTGGATAAGATGGACCTGTAGTCTAATTCTCTCAGTCTTTTCTTATCTGCTTATGCACAAAAATATCAAACATGTTTGTAGAAAAATGCAGCAACATATTCTAGTTGGCATCTTGAAAGAGAATAAATGAGTGTTGTATTCAACATATGTGAATGGGCAGGATTTAAAAATCAACCACAAAAAATTGTTATGCTTGAGGTGAGGAAGAACAGAACAGCTCATTGAAGAAACCCAGAGAAACCCAGGAAAAACATCTGTTGTATTTGCAGGCCAGGGCATATTTTTAAGAGTTCATCATCTTTTTTTTCTTTTTTTTTTATGAATTGAAAACTTTTTTCCTCAGCATTTTGCTTAATCATAGATGTACCTGCTTGTTGGTTTTGGAAAGTTCTTTCTAAGTTTCTTCAGCACAGGATTAATTTGTCTTGATCACATCACTTGATTTATCTGACTAGCATAGTTTCGGGCACTATACTGATAGCATAAACTAATTTTCAATAGGAAGAAATAGGGAGAAATCCTTTTAGTTTTCAGTTTAATGCAAACATATGCAGTTTAACATTTCAAAAACCTGTTTATCAAGATAAACTTAATAATTTTGTCAATATTAACACTTTTTGAATTTTGTGATATAATTTACAAAAGTTAATGTATAGAAATTTTTGATATAAAAATAAATTGCACAGAAAAAGTGCATTTATGAGTTAAATGTATGCCCAAATGCACATTATTTATATTAGAAAAACTCTTGTTATAAACTAAAGTAACTATTTCTTGCCAAAAATATGAGAAATTGTCTGTTTGCCTTAGTTTATGAAATATTAAGATGGAATAATAAAATAAAATATTAAAATATGGAATATCCCAAGAAGTCTTCTTTTAAGATAGCTTTCTATTCCTGCTCATTTTTGTTATGATAATTTATATCACCATCTGTATAATTATATTTTTAAAAAATAGAAGCCCTTGAATTAAACCTATCATCTCCATTCATAATTTGTCCTCAACAGGAATTACTTTACTCACATACAACATCTCATTTTGAAGTAGGCAATAAAGGTTCATAATAAAAAGTAATAGGGTAAAAATGCAATTTGGGCACTTCACAAGGCTTTCTATCTACTAGTTTAAAAAAATCCTTTTCAGTAGAATACTTTTTTAAATGCACATTTAAGAATTTTCATATAACAAAAGACAAATAAAAAAAAAGAAAACAACAAGAAACAAAAGGTACAAAAAAAGAAAAAGAAAACTAAAGTTAGGAAATATAAAATTGATTTCCAACTTTCTACTCAATAGATAATTACAATATTATTATCTCTCCTCCTTTTTAAATACTTTACATATCTCTTCATCCCCTCAGTCTGCATCTTTCTTAATCTTAATTGATCCATGAATCAATTCATTTTATTTCCTTCAGTAAAAAGTTCATCTAGACTTTCAAAAGCATCTTTGTTGTCTAACCAAACAGGTCAGTTTCCTCATTTCTAGCCTACCTGAGAAAACATCTCATCCTAGTGGGATTGTCCCACCACACTCACTATGGCAGAAGGGGGATGCTGTGGACATCAGTCAACAAATGTTGACTAGCAGGGTCCAGAGGAGCCTTTTCTAACATTGTGCCATTGATGGTGAGATCCACTCCCCTTTGGTTTTCAGAAAGGGCCACAGGATTACCTCTGAGTTGCAATACCAAACCTCCCATTCCTCTACTTGTTCCTAATTTACCCAATTCCCTTTAATTTTGGTTTTTTAAAAAAACATTTTAGTGATTGTGTATTTTTTGTTTTTATGATATTGTAAGCTGCCCAAAATTGTTTGATAGTGAAATAGGTGACATATAAATTTGATAGATAAATAAATAATTATTTTCTATATATTTTGACATTTTCACAATCTGGGTTTTTTTTTTTATTTATTTATATGCCGCCCTTCTCCGAAGACTCAGGGCGGCTTACAATGCGTTAAGCAATAGCCTTCATACTTTTGTATATTATACAAAGTCAGCTTATTGCCCCCACAAACTGGGTCCTATCTGTTCTTCCAGATATGAGAATAAACTTGTTCCACAGGCAGAGAGACAGACAGATATCAGATATTTTAAATCTGCTGTGGAACCTAATGGAAAGTAAAGTTTGGGGTTTGGTTCAGCAATTTTGTGTTGAGATACACAACACAACTCCAGTTAAAATCAAATCCAGCTAATAGTTGGGGGTGGTTTCCAGAAAAAAACACAGAGATGATAAACATTGTCCTACCTTTTGACTTTCATGAGCAGTATGAGAGTAAAACTTTTCAGTAGTCTAACTCACTTGTAATAGCAGCATGGAAAAGGAAAAGCTTTTTCCCAGGTGCTTCCTAGAATTACGATAAGCCATTTGATATCTGATAATTTTTCCAACAGCTTTTGAATTAATAATCAAAGAAGATTTTCCAACAGCATAGTTACATGGAATAGACTTATATTTGTCTATTTTGTCGAGCTCTACTCTTGGGTTACATAGTTTCATGTAATTATATAGAAAGACATACTTCTGTATAGATCTTAGTTTGAAATATATATATTGCTAGTTCTCCATTTCTAAAAACAGAAATGATTACCTCTCATTTTTAACAATAAAATCTGTGCCTTCTTTTTAAAGAAAATTGTATATTCAACTGTCTTTCTCATTATTCCTCAGTTCCAATTATTTGTCAGATTTT